>JAHWFP010199960.1:13005-40852 GCA_023313725.1 Lithobius niger
TAACATTTGCACAGGTTAGAGTTAATGTCGCCAAATCATCTCGCACGCAAGAAATAACAAGAAAATGAATATGTTGGCAACATTTACATAAGTTTGAACTAATGTCGCAAAACTGAGTCATGCAGGAAAGCCAACAGGGATTTATGTTCCTTTAACTGAAACAGGAATTTTCGTTGGTGGTCGTCTACAGTTTGGAACTTGGTAAATGTGGTTAACTTAACATTATTCAGCACACTCCAGGTGGAGGCTGGGTTGGTCTGTGTGAGCAGCCATCATGCTTACATATATACAAACACGCAGAATCGTAATGTCAGAATCGTAATGTCTACATCTTTTAATTGGAATAATCTCATTTTCGTACTTGCTAGTTCATCGTTCTAACATTTATCATAACTTTCCTTTACGAATTATTTCCATGTAATGTCCTTCCTTTTAAGATTTTCAAGTATGGATTATACGCACATGGACTTCAAACCAAAATCAGTAAATTACAACATCAACAGCGATAAATCTGCCTGCTAGAGTTTACCCCCTTTAAAATCGTTGCTAAATCATTAATGCATATCGATTAAACGATCAGACATATCCTCAAGTTCCATTAGTTTGACTGATATGAAGCATGACGCATAGTTCGTACCTTTTATGGTTCTCCTCTGTGACTATCTGAAAATGTATTACCTTCCATCCGACCGTTTAAAGACACAAATACGAAATAAACTGTTATTGTGAGAAGTCGTCGTGAATACTTCCTTGCACGTTAGGCGTTTTTTCCCAATGTTTCACCTTCTGACGAAATGGGTTTAAGAACTCCTGTAATAACCGCTTGAGCATTTTTTTTGCAAAATTATCTTCTTTACGATGTGATGAAAGTGTTTCTCTGACCAAAGTAGCAGTGTTTGAATCACGTGTCGGACTCCAGGTGTTTTGTACACACTCTTCAGAGAATGGAGAATGGTTTATATTTAGCAACTATGAAAATCGGCTTAAACAACTGGAGCTTCCTACTGTGCATTAACTTATAGAATAAGAGATGATCTTATTTTAACATACCAAATCTTAAATAAATCTAATGATCTGCCCAGTGAAACCTTTTTTTGAACTCTCCAATGTCGGTTTTACTCATGGTCGTGCAAAGAAGCTCAAGAAGTCTGCTTTTAAAATTGACACTGGCGAATCATATTTTAATGTAAATTCCATCAGTAAGGGAATGCCTTACCTGAGTCTGTGCTGAATTCTACAACACTCAGCAGCTGGAAGACTCGTTATGACAAACTCTAATTCCTACACTGATGTTTTAAGCAAGAGGCTTGTTATTGTTACCTGTACTTCTTGCAAAAATTAAAAAAACCACAATAGGAGGACAGATTTACTGCCTATGACGTACTAAACTACGCAGAAGGTGAAAACGGCGACGAACGTCGTCAAGATGGTGACAATCAACAAGCAAGTGGCGGACCATAAGTGGCCGTCGACATTCAGGAGGGATAACCAACCCTTCCCTCCCCCCCCCCCCAAAAAAAAAGGAAGCATTGAGTAAGTTTGGTGTGACCATACACAAACGGGCTTATTATATCACCTATTTCCGGCCACAGCGACAACAACCCGAGTGCCATTCTTGGACAGTGCCGTTAGTGGCCGACAACTTATTGTCATCTTGATTGTCCCACATGCCTGTCAAGCAGCGAGCAATCTCAGACGTTGAGTTGGAAAGGCATCTGATGGAACAAGGCTCAGTTCTCTATCGAGAGGACCTATCGAGAGGGCCCCTTTTGCTGCAGCAACAGTGTGCTCATTCCCAGCTATCCCGAGTTTCTCTGGGATCCAGCAGAACATCAGTTTTCCGCTGGTCAGGCAAGCAGGTAAACAGAGCTTGGGGATCAAATCTAACAGAGCTATGCCCTCTAACCAAACTAAACTGCATAAAACGCTTCCCTAAAACGCTTCGTGTACCTTGAAACAATAACGAAGCAACAACAATGACGACGACAATGAACTCAGTGGCGAGCACATATCTTGGTATTGGTTGTGTCTTGTGGGTCTTACTAGTGAAAGGGTTGCAATGTGCAAAATTTTAAAGTTGTGTTGTGTGTCTGATGAGTGGAAACTTGGCTCATCTTTGATATCGAAGTTATTCAATGGTGAAACTTGGCGGTTTTTTAATAAACATTTTATTATTTTTGGGTTAGGTATCAGGACTTTTGGTAGCTACCCTGAATGTGATTTTCTGTAACTAACTACGTCTTGGTTTGTTTACATTTTTTGTTTTAACGTTTTATTTAATCTTTACATCCGAACTTTAAAACGTACATATTTTCCATAATGATTTTTGTTTACATGTCAGTTCTTTTGGTAATTGATGTGATTTTATGATTTTGTGGTTTTGGGATTATGCGTCGAATAATTATTTTAAATGCAAATTGGAAATATTTAGTGTAGATTCAAAACGAAGCCGAGAAATTACACATTTCAGAGAAATAATTCTCACATTGTTTGTTTGTTGATGGGTTTGTACAATTTTGTAATTTATCAAAAACTATACAACTTATAGTTATTATGGAATAGTTGTGCATAAGATATATGTCTTGACAGCACGTCGTGTTGTAGTTTTTTACGTTTTTGGTTGTTATGTTTTTACAATTACAATTGAATTTTACAATTGAACTACAAAACTTGACTAATTTCGGTATTGATTTTTGTTTAGATATTATTTCTTTTGGTAACTGATGTGATTTTATGACTTTATGTTTTTTTTTTGGGTTTTGTAGACGAATAAGTTCTTTAAATGCAAACTAAGTAATTACTCACAAAATGGAGAAATTTACAGAAAATGAATATTTCAGAGAAATATTTCTAATGTTGTTTGTGTGTTGATGGGTATGGCAGCTTTTGCTGATCACACATAAAATTCTTAATCCGTATGTCTAAATAGTTGAGTGGGAAGCCCCTAAGGAATTTAGCAGCTAAAAGGAATCCTAACAAATTTGCTTAAAAGTAGCGCGGGTTAATCCCTGACGGTCACTCTCTACCACTCTTTGAGGCCGCCATTCCTCGAGCTAGTTTTCCCCCCAATGACACCAACGGCAAGGCATTAAATGAGTAATGTACTTCGCTTGAGGTTCCTATGCTAGCTAATTTAAAGTTAGTTTAAAGCAAAGCTATCTTAAAACCGACTTAAAATACGATACGAACCGTTGCCATGTAGAAAAAGACAATGCATTCACAGAACGAACCTGAGATAGATATGCACACATATTCAGCAGTAAAATGGCCCAAGGCAAGAGAGCCTACTATCGAATGTTGAAAAGATTAGGCTTAGAAAAGGCCTAAACTTTCAGTCAGTTGGCTTAAGACCATCGTAAATTTAGGTGTAAAGAAAAGTCCAAAAGAGAGTAGTGAGCTTATGAAGAGCTCGATCCAGGGACGACGCTAAGGGGGGGGGGGGGGGGCGCGGCGGGGCGTTTGCCCCCTAAATTATTGGCCGCCCCCCTTGGCGCCCCCCCTCCCACCATCAGATCAAAATCAGACGTATAAACGAAGAAAATTCTGGTTACGTATTAAGAAAACTACATTAGTTTCTTTCACAGCGACAGGAAGGACTTGAGGTCACATCAACAGAACCTAGGTTTTACTAGAGAATTGTAAAATCATCTTTTTTTCAGCTGGCTTTATAAGTAATCAAAAAAATTGTGTAGAAAACAGGTAAGAACTTTTGGCGTGAGAAAGAATTGCGATAGTGCTATTTTTACTTTTATTTTTTTTTTGGAGGGGGGACCGCAAAAGTAGCACTTTTCGGTTCGCCCCCCTGGCTAAAATTGCTGCCCAACTGCCGCCTCCCCACTAAAGTGATTCTAGCGTCGTCCCTGGCTCGATCCAAAGTGAATTTAATTCACTAGAAAACATCATCACTTAAACATGGCTTGCATGCGTAAACCAGCAGTTAGGCAACAGGAGTTACGCACGGCACTTGCATGCCGTGACAGCCCGTCATTACGCTTCACCGACCAATGCTTCATACCGCAAAAACACGAGATATGCGAACACCACATTACTTTTAACAATACCGAACAATACTTGTAGGGTTACGAACAATACTTCAACAGCCATACACAGCGAATCCATGCTCTGCTTACTACTTGCCTGGCCAGCGGAAAACTGTGATATTCTTCTGTATGTCTGGATAGTTGGAATGAGCACGCTAATGCTGTAGTGAAAGGGATCCTTTCTGGCCCTCTCGATAGGGATCTGTGCCTTGTTCCCTTGGACGCTTTTCCAGCAAACGTCCAAGACGTCCAAGACGTTCAGCCTTTTCTGTCGCACTGTTGTTTTTCCTTAAAGGCACATAACTCCCTCCGGTATATTTTAACAGTTTTCCTCGATACATTATGGGAAATAGTTTTATTTAAATTCATTTACCTTTTATTTGATCGTCTAAGAGTACGATCGATCCCGATGACAGATGTGGCGCGTGTACGCTAGTAAGCTTCTTTTTTACCAATCGGTCCGAAGAGTATCTCACTCCCGCCAGAACGCTTCTCGGGCTACTTTCAACGGAGACGTCACGTGATGTTTACACGCCTAGTCTGTGACGTCGTGATTCTTCGTGCACTTCAAGTCACGTGACTTGCCGCTTCTGAGCGAAAGCCAAGTGAGATAGTAGTTGCCTTACTCGAGGCATGCAGCTTCAATCCCAGTTAACCTTGTTCTGAGCTTGTCAGGAGAAATGGCGAGTGATGAACGCATTTATCTATTCCACCAAGTAGATTTGCTACCGAATCGGTAAAGGAAAGGACGAAACGAGAATTGGATCGACAAATTAGGTTTATCATATGTTTACCGCAAGAAACTATAGAAAAGAAGGGGTGGGGCTGGGGTGTCAGGATTCTGACACGGTGATGGACAAAACCAAAGGCGGAGAAGAAATTTAATTGCGGGTTGAGTTTCAGACGTAAATTGTCGTAGAGCAGACGTAAGGCCTAAGGAAAAAAATGCTTAGCTGCAGTACCAATTAAATTACAACTAGGGTCGGTCGGGAGAAGCTTTTTTTTTTGTTTATGGTACACTTAAAACAGACCCAATTTTAAGCCTTTTATTTAAACTGTTTCTGTACAGTAACGCCGTGTTTGATGCCCGCATAAAACTTGAATCACAAATTAGGCTGCAAGGGAAAAAATAACAGTCGGGAGGAAAAAAATGCGATCGGTCGCAGGGGCGTAAACTTACTGTCCAAAGAAAGGGGGGGAGGGGGGTAAAATGTCTTCCCCCCCCCCACCCCCCAATCGATACATAATGACCGGTCCCTAAGCATGACTCCTTGAAATCGCCAATAAATTCATATACTTCACATAGTCGGCAACGATAGGACGTAAATTTCGACATCAACACAGAATCAAAACCCCAGAATCTTTTATTTGGTCAACTTTGATCAAATAAAACTGACGTGTCGGTATTTTACCGCAGCAACAGACAGGAGACATTTATGATCATAACGTGCAGTCATCTGCGCCAGTGTTTGTGTATCGTTTAGGATTCGTACGACGTGTCACATGGCGCGGCTCCAAAATGAGTATGATCTAGCGTCGGACGTGACGTCATGCGTGCTTCAAAGAGCAATGCGCGCCGCGGTCGTGTGAACTATATTTTAGCGCAGTTGACGTATGAGTAAAGTGGCCAGGACGGAGGGATTTATGTGCCTTTAAACGCCTGAAAATAGCCAAAATGTCGTATTTCTAAAACACACAATTGTCTAGTGGTCTCCATGCTCGTGTGCATTTGATGTCGATAGGACAGACGTCAATATTGTCGTTGAAACTTGGCGTACGACATTAGTGTGTGACCTAATATAATACCTTATGAAAACACTTGTCGAAATTAGGAATAATTATTAAATGGCGCCATCCTTCTCCGTGCCAAAAGTCTGGGTTCTGACCCATAGTTTCAGCGCGACGGCCTAAGACTTCAGAATTAACAACAAATGGTTGAGATTCTATACCACGAGCCATGGCTGTTTGCTGTGACGTGCATATCACGTGACAGGGCTAGTCCAATCAGACGGCCAAACAGCCGTTGTTCTCGTTCGTCATTGGCTAACTCATGGTGACGTCACGGCAAACAGCCATTGCGCATGGTTTAAATTAATATCGAAAACACAAAACAAATTTATTTTATTCTTGCCAACCGAGTCTATGTTATGATCGGTCTGCAATCTCGTAATTCTTTCCATATCTAATAAGTTCCTACTTTTAAAGACGATCAAGTATTATTGGTACGATGGCCAGTTATCACTATGTGTGCCTTCTGCTGATCCTTTCCAGAGCATGATCAGCCCTACCAAAGCCGTGTGGTGAACAAGGGTGACTTTGGTGGCCTTTTCTTGGTTGGAATGATATCACTACTTTCTCAGACCGACTTGTTTTGTAAACTTGATAGCTCTCGTTCTGGATGGATCTAGAAGAGCTTTAGCACATCAAGTTCAGATTGGATTGGATTGGATTTCCATGGCTTTTGACTGCAGTCTGATTGCTGTTGTTCAAATCAAGGAATGTTCAGGGCATTAGGGCTTCGTCGGGTAGATGACCGGAGGCGCTTTACGCTCGCTGCAAAATCTTTTGAGGACATTTTCAGTTTTTGAGCGAAGATAGCTACTGCTTCTCTTACACCAGACATTAAACCATTTTCTAACACTGAATACTAAATAAGAATGCAACAGAAACCTCTGCAAATTGTGAAGATCGATGGGGTTTAGCGAGTAGACAACAGAAAGCCCTGTTTCAGATTTGTGCATAAAGGATTTAAGTACGAAAAAGGTATCTCAACTTAGATGAGATCATGCTACTTACTATTATACTACTACTACCGCGAGGAAATTAATAATGCGTACGTATATGCTTTATTGATTTCCTCCTGCTACTACTACTTATTATTAGCTAATTCCATTCAGATAAAATAATTTATGCGACCGATATACTCGAAATTTGACATTCAGTTCACGTTTGACTCCATTAGGCACCTTTTACGGTTTGACATTTGGAAAGGTTTTAACTCCAAAGATTGTAATCATTTTTGTAATGCTATTTTCGGGAACGTTGGGAACACACCATCTGTTATGAAAATAAATCTCCTCGGTGGTCGAGTTACAATGTAGCCTGGGTTAACTTATTGCGGTTTCCATTTCACAATTAAATCTATTGATATATTGTAGTTGTAACTTAAGGAAAGATAATGAGTTTTCCGCTTGGACTTCTCCAGCTAAGTTGTCCCTCATCGTCATAGTTCGGGTTCGTGCTCCCTAAAAGTAAATAAAAAATAATAATAAAAACTAACGAAAATAAATAAACTGAACTAAATGAAGCTAGCAGTCTGCATTAAAAAACTGGCCTTGTGAGGATACACAATACACCAGTCTGAGAAAGAAAGAAAAGGCAACTGCCCCGACTGGGACTCGAACCCAGGACATCCGGTTTACTATAGCCGAGCGTTCTAACCACTGCACTACCGGGGCGGGTTATGGCTGCAAACTCCAGCCGAGCTAAGTAGCTGTTCAGTCTTTCTCAATGGTGACCTAAAGATCACAAACATACATACAAGGAGGGAAAGCGACATGGCTTCTTAGCCTCCACACTAGAAATAATACAAGTAGTAAAAAAAGAAAGAAATCACAAGGTAAAGGATAAATGAAGCAAGCAGTCTGCATTAAAGATTGGGCTTGTGAGGATACACAATACACTAGTCTGAGAAAGAAAGAAAAGACAACTGCCCCGACTGGGACTCGAACCCAGGACATCCCGTTTACTAGCCGGGCTCTTGCGCAGTAGCGCAGTGGGTAGAGCACCCGACTAGTAAACAGAAAGTCCTGGGTTCGAGTCCCAGTCGGGGCAGTTGTCTTTTCTTTCTTTCTCAGACTGGTGTACTGTGTATCCTCACAAGGCCAGTCTTTAATGCAGACTCCTTGCTTCATTTACCCTTTACCTTGTGATTTCTTTCTTTATTTAAAACTAAACTAAACTAGCTTATCGCGCTTACTTGTTTTTGGTTTACAATCAAATATAACACAACGGTCACTTTATTGGAAATGTAATTAATCAGGGACCATCAATTATGCCAAAGTGAATACTTTCAAGAAATGATTTACAGTTATATTTGTATTAAGAGTTCACAATCTATACTATCACTCAGTAGCATGCACAGACATCCGAGAGGGCAGGGGTAACTTTCAGTAAAAGGACACGCTGAGGCTTCATTTTTTGGGAACTTTTTTTTTGCTTGACACTTATTTTTTTTACCATTTTCTGCCCCTTTCTTGGGCTTTCTAGCTTTCTTCTTGTCTTTTTTAAAGGCTCTGGGCCCTTTCTCCTCGCTGCGACCAGCATTTTTCAGTGCAGAAAAGCAAAATATGGCATGTTTTTTCTTCAAAAAGGGCAAAAAAGAGCATTTTTCAAAAGAACAGAGGCTTTCTATATCCACCATAGAAAGTATGGATATCTGAGCCAAAATGGCTACCACAAAGCTTTCTGTACCAACCTTGATCATTCAATCTTAATTGACACGCCAGTGATTGTCAGTTAAGCTTGAGTGATCACGGTTCGGACCACAAACTTGGTAGCAGCTATTTTGGCTCTGATATCAATACTTTCTACGGTGAAAACTTGATGGGTCCCTTTATCCTTTTGGAATTTCTGGATGATAGTTCCTACCAGTACAGTGTTGGGCGCTTTACATAGTTAAACTACAAATAGAATTTTTTCCTGGGGCGTATCGAAAACAAAATTTCCGCAAATTTTCGACAATTTTCCCCCGAAATTTTCAGTACTATTTTTGGGATATTTCTCTGTTGTTACTGGTTATCTTATGTGTGTTTTCGTCCCATCACATGTTATTACGGCTGAGACTAATCATACTCAGATTTTAGGCTCCATTTTATCGCATCTTATGCCTCTCCCGTAACATTTAGGCCTAGAGTTTTTTGGGTTTTTTTTTTCTAATTTTCAAATAATGAATAATAATTACATGTGTGTAGTATCAAATCACCACTAACAAATTATTTCAATACAAAAGGGAAAACACATTTGATCTAAGTACCCTTCAATATCATAAATTTTAATAAGCAATTTTTTTTCGCCTTTAGACTTATACGATTGTTTCAAATGCACTGTCTTTACACTTGTATACACATATTTTTTTTTTTGATTTCAGATGGGAAATATACTGTTATGCCAAGCGGAGAATTATACATTCGCGACGTAGGTTCTAGTGACGCCATGACATCATTTCGATGCCAAACTCAGCATCGATTAACGGGTGAAGTAAAAATGAGTGCCACAGCTGGAAGATTATTTGTCACAGGTAACGATTTTTTTTATTAATTTTATTATTTATGTTTACTAGCAGTGAACAGTGATAGTTGCAATAAGTCTTCAACTGCAATCAAGCTTAACATTGTCACGCATAACGTTTACATGTTACCCGAATAGCTATTATTATTCATGAATTTTTCCATTTAAACTTACTTCGCAGATAGGACTTTCCCTTTTAATAAAAATGTACCTTAGATGTTACATTTTCTAATAAGATCACATGAGATAAAAAAAAACTTTCTGCCATGTGGTTGTATGAACTTTTGTTATTTCCAAGGTCAACTGAACTCTAGGAGAGATACAACTTACGTAGCACTTTTATTTTTCGAAGCTTTGATTCTTTTTCAATCGTCATCTACGGTATACACAAACCTACATACAACGACAAAACCAAATTTCCAATTCTAGAAGAAACCTCGATCAACGAGAATGAAAGACGCCAATAATTCAACATGCACAAACAATGTGCTCTCAATAACAGCCACCTCCAGTGAAAACATTGGATGAGACATTTAAGCATACATTTTTAATGTAAAATTTCCAAAGTCTATTTTCTTGCTTTCATGTAAAATGAAGTTATATAAAAAACTTTGTCAGACAGTTCAAGAGCCAAGGCACAAATATGCATTATAAAGGATAGTGAAGATAACTATTCGCTGCTTTTGAATAAGTCTAATGTAGTTTTGTGTTTACCGTAAATGAATATTTTAAAAAACACTAAAAGTTGAGATCTAAAATTACAATTTACTTCGATTTGGGAGGTCGTGTAGAGTAAACCCAGAAACCTTCAAGCTGAGTTGCATAATGTTGTGATCTTTAAATTTTTGGGTAATAACTATAGTCAAACATTTTTTTTTTTGCGGTAAGTTAGGCCTTATTTCTTACAACAGCACGTGCAGACCAATGGGATTTACGACAGTTTACGACAGTTGGACTGCAATTTAAATTATGCAAAGCTGGAAGACTGATTCGTCGGCGCCAGGTTGTTGGGGAGGGAGGGAGGGGGGGGGGTGCTCTTTGAGGCCGTTTTGCTTTGTCTGTTTGCCTTTACGTATTAGTTTAGTAAGGGAAAACAAATTTGGTGTAACCTTTCGCAGCCTCACTCAGCGTCTCTATTCTGTTTTGCTTGGGGTTCTATGTATCTGTTAAAAACTTCGGAGGAAATTGAAGTGTACGCAGAAGTTACTGTTAAGTTACAGATTACTATGAATTCAGCGTAGTGTGAGATGGCCTGCGTGTTAGCGTGACTGTCATATGTCCCAGAGGTCCTTGTACGAGTCTGACCCCACACACGTCTGACATTTTCGGGAAGAGAAGGGTCTAATGCTCATGTCGATTCTGGCGTGTAAAATATCCTAAGGATTTCCAATTGCAGTTCTCTAGCAAAATTGTTTCTCTCGCTAACTCGTGCATGACTTCGGAGCACGTTATGGCACCAGATGGCGAGAGAAACAATTTCCTGAATCATTGAGGGCACGTTTACGCAACCACACGCTTTTGCATTCTCGCAGCTAGAAGCTAGAAATCACCTCAAATTCCAACATGGCGGCGGTTTTATGTCTTCCGCCTCGCAACGAAAACAGCAAATGACGTGAGTTCAGAAGCGTTTAGGAAAATTGTTTCGTCATGAGGAATTCTTTATATTATTAGCACGGATTATAAGACTTCAAGTATTTACTCAAACGATGTCGGATTTAGCTAATCCATTTAGCTCTGTAATGTGTGGTGCAGTGGCAACCCGGACCACTGCACTGTGACTGAGGTTGGCGCTAATGACCAAGCTGTCGACGCGCCATTAAGCCTCAATTCCCCCCCCCCCTAATCCATTTAGCGTTGTTTCCATGGCAATGTCACCTTTGCCATTGCGATTGAGTTCTAGCTGCGAGAATGCAAAGGCGAGTCGCTGTGTAAACGCGCCCTGACACAGCGCCGTTTATTTGCGAAGAAAAAAGAAATTGATGTGCGTAAAAACGCTGGTATTGTTATTCAGTTATTGGAATCTTCCCTTGCAACCTAGGGAAACCACCAACAGCATTGCATATAAAAATATAGGCGTTAGCACGGTTACAATCATTGGGTACCTTTGAGCCCTTTGTGCACAATTCGGTCCACAAATCGTTGTAAATTTAATAAAGGTAGGTGGGAAACAAACTCAAATCGCAAAAGTATACAAACCTTCTTTACGAACTTATGTTGCACACGATCGACGTGACCAGGATTCTGATTCACTAAATCACCAACATACTGCCTATGTCGATAATAGCGGTATGGTGATGATCTGGTGATGAGCTCGTTCACCAGTTCGAATCCGAATCACGTCAATCTAATGAAACGTAAGTGCGTAGAGGAGGCTGACGATACTACATTATTCCTAGTGTATGATTTCGCTGTTGACTCATTCCGACATTTAAATATTCTTCAACCATTAGTGCTGTATTGAGATGTTTAGCAATATCGTTTAATTTTTTTTAATAATTTTTTTTGGCATGTGTCGGGAGAAACAATTTATTATGATAATTCCTGGAGCGTGTAGCTGCTTTCATCACGTCCCTCTGTTAACTTCTTCTTTGACAATAGGGTTGGTTTTGACAGTGTCGCCAAGCGGAACTGTTGGCTGCCAAATGACCCGACTTAAATCACGGCTGACAGTTGTGCGGCGGGTAAAAATAGCTCATATGTTTCCATAATCAGATTGCATCTGACGTCAAAGTAATTATCGTTAAAGCGTGAACCATCAAGGCCTTTGTGTTAACTGCACGGCGAGACGGAGGTAATGTATACGTCGGCAATTCATTAGGACAGTTGGGCTCAGGGAAAACAAAGATAAAGTGAGAATTGAAAAGCCCAGTTATGAGCTGGCTTCCGCAAACCGACGACGTTGGTTGGCCGAGAACTCACTCCGAACCGACCGCCATAATCTGCGAGAGAAATAATTTCTCAGCTATAATTTCTTCCAAAATTTGTCATCAAATTCGCAGTTAGCCTGCGAGTCGGCCTTATAAAACTGTACAACGTCATAAATTACACGCGCTCGTTCTCAGCAGCGACTTATACAAAATTGTGTAGGCCGAAACAAAAAGTATAGTAATACAGTGGAAACGACAGTGGGAAAACAAAACAGCGTGCATTTTCGGACGTTTTTGAAATTACAAATTTCGCATTTAAGAAATTACTGTTAGCTTACTGTTACCTCTTCCACAACAGGCATACACCTACACAAGAAGACAAGACAAAATAACCATGTTCAGTGACAACAAACAAGCTTATTATTATGACTGTTTTTTTTTAAGCAAGCATTTAAAAACGGCGAACGATGACAGCAACAAATATCTGGCCTATAGCACAGCGTTCAGACGACTATTGTTTAGAAATACACAAGGTCATTCGGTCATTATCTAAATGAATGCCTACTTGTTATAACAGCTAAACAAGTACTCCTTGGGGGGAGGGGATTGAGGCTTAATGGCGCGTCGACAACTTGGTTATTAGCGCCAACCTCAGTCACAGTGCAGTGGTCCGGGTTGCCACTGCACCACACATTACAGAGATGTTATTCAAACCCCTAATCTAAATCTTGTCATACATCTGTACCTCCTGCAAAAATTGAAAAACACCGGACAGGAGGACAGACTTATCGCCCAATTGACGCGCAATGTCATGCGGAAGATGGAACCGACGACGAACACCATCAAGATGGCGACAATCAACAAGTAAGTGCCGGACCGTAAGTGGCCGTCGACACCAAGAACATTCAGGAGGGTCAACCCCCCGCAAAAGGAAACAGTTAGTAAGCCGGGTGTGACCAATTCGCAAACGGGCCAACACAACCTCCTCACGGCGACTGCGGCGACATGCCGAGTGCCACTCCTCGACAGTGCCTTTAATGGCCCGTAACTTATTACCGTCCTGTCTGTCCCACAAGGTTTGCCAAAAAGCGTGTAACCTCAGACGCAGAGTTGGAAAGGCATCTGAGGGAACAAGGCTGAGATCCCTACCGAGAGGGCCAGAAAGGGCCCCTTTCGCAGCAGAATCAGCTTGTTCATTCCCTGCTATCCCAACATGGCCCGGGATCCAGCAGAAAAGCACGGTTTTCTGCTGGCCAGGCAAGCGGGAAAGCAAAGCTTGGACACGTTGTGTCAAGGGGTTCCGAGGATTGTAATTCGCCAAGGACTCCAGGGCACTCATGGAATCACTAAAGACAATGAAATGCGTGCCCTGAAGGTCAAGGATCCATTCCACCGCCAAACCAAGAGCCAAAAGCTCTGCAGAGAACACAGAATAGCCTGATGGAAGGCGATGGGCAACCGTTACACCCTTACACACACAAGCACACGCCACGCCAACGTCGGACTTCGACCCATCAGTAAACAGGCGCTGATAACCGGCGTACTGAGAACTCAGCCGCCGGAACTCCTGTAAGTACCTTGCTGGTAGAGTGGAACCCTTCGGGAGGGACGCCAGAGTAAAAATGAAACTGCCACCTGGGACAAGCCAAGGGGCAACTGGCATTCTCTCAAGCCTCAAGACGCAGAGCATTTCAAAGGCTATCTCCTGACAGGACTGCTGGAGCCTATCGCGGAAATCACCCTTACCCACCCTGCGTCTACCGACTCGCAAGTCTGGCCCAAAAACCATGGACCAAGCAGGACTGGATTGCACAGCACGCAAACGCACAGCATACTGAATGGCAAGCTGTCGCCGACGAATGGCCAAAGGTGGCTCCGAGGCCTCAGCATAGAGGCTGACCACTGGAGAAGTTCGAAAAGCTCCAGTCGCCACACGCAGGCCACTGTGATGCACTGTGTCCAACATCTGGAGAGTGGAGTCACTAGCCGAATCATAGACCATACACGCATAATCAAGTTTGCTGCGGACAAGGGCTCGGTACTCGGCTTGGGCTCGGAATCGGGCTCGGCTTTGCTGCGGTACTCCTTGGCAATGAATTAACTGAACATTAGAAAAAAAAATTAGAGCTCGTATCCCCATACTCACAGCTGTCAAGGAACACGAATAAAAACGAATTAGAGTTCATTCGAACGCAACGAACTATAATTTGAACTCCAATTCCAGGGAACAAGGATTCGTTTTACTCAAGGGTTATGCCAGAAAGTGAACACGGTTTGTATTTGAAATGTTTAATGTTTGTGCGTGTGCATTGTTCTTAATTTGTGTGCTTGCGTGTTTATGGTTTTTGTTTTAGTTCTAGTTCATGTGAGTATAATTACGCGTTCAATCTGTTTTGTATTATTAATCTTTCAATTTTGTATGCGTTTTGCTATTTGTGGCCTCTGTTTTGCATGTGTTTGTGGGTTTATGTTTTCGTTATCTTTCATGTACGTGTATATGTTTTATTTTTGTGTGTGTGAAATCTCCATTCGTTTTGTTTGTTTCATTAGCGATGCACATATAGGCGTGTGCGTGCATGGAGGCTTGCATATCACAATCCTTGTTCCCTGGAATTGGAGTTCAAATGACAGTTCGTTGCGTTCGAGTGAACTCTAATCCGTTTTTATTCGTGTTCCTTGACAGCTGTGAGAATAGGGATACGAGCTCTAGTCCTTTTTTCTACACGGCGAAGCCGTTTTTTGTTCAGTTAGTTTGTTGGCTTTTTTCTCTTCTTTTTTTTTATTATAATTGCTATGGTCTGGTCTATCATTTGTACAGTATTTACATAGTCCACTCAATTTTGTTTGCAAAAAAAAAAAACTAAGCATGAGAAATGCATAATTAGGTTCATGTTCCGCCCAAGCTTCGTCCCATGTCTATTATTATATGGCAACGCACTAGCGTGTGTCTTGATTTAGAATGTGTCATCTTGATGGGCAGTTGCCTTTGCATTGTTGCCGGCAGATGAAATCGTAGCAAACAATCGCGGAAACAATTCAACTGGCTTCCCGAAGCCCGCGTTGAAGAACTAAATAAATCATTCAGTCGTGTCGGCCGCCCAATTTCGAGTGATCTCTTACCCGATCTTGTGCGCCTCACGTCTTTATTGCACCATTGTAACATGTAACATTTTGACATTGTTAGCCGCTCCTCCGCCTCCGGTCCATTTTTTGAAAATTCTCGTGCACAAACGAACTCTAATAATCACTGCTTGCCGGCCGTGCTAATTTATTTCGAATAGCCTTAGCGAAGCGCCGTACGCTCTAATCCTTGACAATGGGATTACCGTGCAGCAGTGTCGACAGTGCCGTTCCAAAGTTTATTGTTAAGAAACCTAAATCAATTATATTTTTGTTAAGAAAACGGATTTATATCTGTATGTATTTATCACGTGGGTAATTTCTCATTTCGCTTGTTTGCTGAAGAACTTCGGAATTAAGCAACAATGCTTAAACAAATGCCATCTAAAAGACTTTCCGGGTCTTACTGTTACGATGTTTTAGTTTTTGTTTGATGAGGCAGTCTCTATTGTTCGCCAAAGGGGGGTTTCGGAATCAAGCAAAACTTCACAAAAACAAAGTAACTTTCATCGTAACGAGCACTCATCTCAAAGCAATAGCGGACTAGCCATTGTAATTACCGAAAATGACAGCCAGTCAAGTCTAATTTTTGTAAGAAATTTCGCTAAACATAGTTTGTTCGGTACTGCAGCTACAACGTTATTGAACGCGGATGAGTAAAGTTGATGGTGAAATTAAAAAGAAATGCATGAAATAAGCCACAATACTTAACAGCAAAGCCAAACCATTAAATCGATGACTTTTAATTTTTATGTTTCGCCACGTAAACGATACGATAATAAAACGATGTATTTAAATATAACTGGCAGTCAACACTAACGTCTGTCCTTGTGAGTACAGTGTTGACTAATACAAGAAAGGGAACTTTTTTTAATCTACAAAAAAACAAAAAACAAAACGTATTTACAAATTATACTTTAATTTGTAAATACGTTTTTGTTTTTGATATACTGTGTTTAGTTGTGTTGTTTACCGATTCTGTTTCGCTTAGCAAAAATTGCGCTTACTGCGTTGCTTATCTCAAAAGTCTGAAAAGTGCAGGAACGGCCCGCAATTTCCCCGCTATTGCGGTCATTCGCCATATAATAAAACAAAAAACAGTGTTAAACCATTGATTCCTCCTGGCCATTTTTCTTAAAAGAGGGCATTCACAATGGAGACTGAGGATAAGACCTTTGATTGATGCTTCCTTTCTACAAAGTTTTTACACATCATAAAAATTAAAATTCCTACTAAAAAGAACTAATAAATTCGAGATGTTATGTTTTAGTGTATCATTCGTAATTTTTTTTTAAACTACCACGTTCCGTAATATCGATAGCACACTACCGACTTGGAAAAAAATGATTTGGATTGATGGGCACTCAAACATTGCATCCAACCTGTAAAAATTAACTCGGGCTAACAAATAAGAGAGATTGGCAGTTAAAAACAATCAACCAGTAGAAAAAATGATAGGGAAATGGGGTGAAAGGAGCAAAAGTACAGCGCTTAACAGTACGCCGCAGCTAAAGAGCTACAAACAAAAAAACACCATCAGCCAAATTTGATTACAAACGCGGGACAGAATTTGTTTTTCAATATTCAATTCCTACACATCATGGCCTTGCTGACATCTTTGTTAGTCTGTTTGACGTCTTCAGTTTTAATACTGCGTTTTTCCACATTTATTTTTCAAAAATGAGGAAATATTTATACAGAATTCAAGATCATTGAGTAAACCAACCAGCGTTTTTTTTTGTGTGATCAGTCCGTTGATGAAAGTAATAGGTTTAAGATTTAATGATGTAAGAGCAATAAAAATAAAGCGCTCTATGCAACATTTATTTTCAATTTCTTCGTCAGTGAACAGGATACGCGAACAAGATAAAGAATTTAAACTCAAATATTACAGGGAAAAAAAAAGAGCTCTTGATATCAAGCACTTCAGATCGCGTATTGGGTCTTGGCTCTAGTGTTCTTGGTGTCTTAAATACAACAACACTTTCTTGCCCATATACTTGAAATTCTTCCCTCAAAAATTTAAACAGTTGCAAAACTTCGTGCTATCCAGTAGAAACTTCTGTACCGTAGCATCAACGTTACTTTGCCAGTTACAGTGACTGTCTAACGGCCTGGGTAATCTCAATCGACCCGCGCAATTTTTTTTCCACCGACCCAGTCCTATTTCAAATTTAAAACGTAAGAACTAAAATGCGTTCAGTGGAGAACGGCATGGACAGAGAAAAGTTTTTTTCTTCTAAAATTCGTGATTATTTTGGACCGATGGAATCCTGTGTTCTCAGCCTTCACACGGTCCTAAATTCATAACGAAGTGGGGAGGAATTCAGTAGTTTAGACTTAAGGTAAAAATAATGATTTAATTATTTCCTCATATACCTTACCCTTTTCTGACTATATTTACATATTTTACCACGTAAAGTTAAAACAATTCTTAATGATAAGGGTAATAAAATTGTGTTTCAGCTTTGATTAATAGTCAAATCAGATATGGTATTAAGGTTTTTGGCCAGGCATCTGATATAATAATAACAATAATAATACAGTCACAAATAATTGATCTTATTAAAAAAAATATAAAATACTAAACGTAGCAAATTTAAGGATTGCACTATTATTTTAAAATATAACTGTAGTATGTCTGAATCCACCCAAAACCAAAACTGGTGTAAGAGAAGCCTGGTGTTAAAAGTGGCATTATGGAGAAGACACGTAAACTGATCGGTTAAACAGTTCAGCACAATAAATTTCAAAAAATTGTTTTCCAAAATGATTATTAACATTTATACCACGGCTGTGACGTCACGCTAACTCAACGCCACGCTAAATTTCCGTAGGTTAAATCCCGTTAACCAACACCCGAAGTGTGCGTCATCGCAAAAATTGTGGGTTATCAAGTTACCCAACACTTTTGCAGATAACCAACACTTTTGCTGATAACCCACACTTTTGACACTTCCGGATCACGCGACCGGGAACGCACACACCAACAACCAAATACAGCGTGGAAAAAAAAATGTAACGCAATAAAAACGTACAAAATGAATTACTTAAAATGAATGAAATCCGATCCCTGCAAACTCTCCCATGTCCGTTCTATATCTAAGCTTGTTCACTCGCATTACCTCCCCCCCCCCCATTCCATCCCTCCCTCCACAAACTGAAATGGAATGACCTTCAGTCATACTGATACCCTATTACCGTATTTTTTAAACAATTCTCAAACTACAAATGCACAAAATTAATTACGTACCTTCTCAGAATGTCCTAGTAGTGTCACTGTATCCCTGCTGTCTCACATTACATGTCGAATTATTCGCTCCAAACTCGATAAGGCTTCGATAAGCTCGAGCGAGGTTCCAGCGAAAAACCAAACCCAGCTAATTACCAACCGACGCTTGTCTAACTCCCAGGACAGAATTGGCGACGGCATGTCAACGAAAATGGCAGAAAACAAAAAAAAAATACTATGTGGGGAACTGAAAATGTAGAGTGAGGACGCAAACCTCGAATTGTAATGGTTGGTAGGAACAAAAGAAGTGATGGGAAAGTCCAGTGGTCTGTGATTTATAGGAGCTTGTAGTGTCGCCTAGCGAAAAGTGGTAATCGAAATGTTTTCAGTAAATCCAGGGACTTTCTACTATTTACGGGTCGGTTCACTCAGTTGAACGCATCTGAGCTATAGCACAGCCATTTCTCGTGATAAAGTATACACGAGCGAGATTCAGTTGATGACGTTTTTGCTCCCAAACCAATCCTCGAAGCAGACGACGCTTGATTTTTCGAAACCAACACAAAGGTTTGTTTCAACTAGCGAGTAGTTTTTTAACGAAATTGATGAATAATTATGAAATATCTGATTGCTCAATCTTTACTGAACGTTAAAATACACATTATTAAAACAAAACGACAAATTCTTACCAGATCACCCAAGACGAGAGTAGCTGACGTCGTTGCATCGAAACCAAAACAATGGCATGTTTTATGATGATCGCTTGTGGCAGTGCTCTCCGTCTGATAACAAACGTTCCGATTTTCAGTCGCATTGTCGATTGTATACTGGTAGGTTAATGCACTTTAAAACAATTTAAACAACTGGAGCGGTCCGGCTTACGTTTGATGATGAGTACTCGTTCGTTTGTTAGTCCAATTTTGTGTCCAATTTTGTGTCGATTCATCAGCAAAACCAAAAGAGCCAATGGGATGCAAGAATCAGTAAAATGGCGCGAATAGGAGCAGAGACGTCAGACGAATTTGAGCAGTTCCCAAAATTTCGCACGGTTTCTCGCGGTAAAGCGTAAGGGCGCGTTTATGCAGCGACTCGCTTTTGCATTCCCGCAGCAAACGAAACAATTTTCCCAAACGCTTCTGAACTCACGTTATTTGCTGTTTTCGTTGCGAGGCAGCAGACATAAAACCGCCGCCATGTTGGAATTTGAGGTGATTTCTAGCTTCTAGCTGCGAGAATGCAAAAGCGAGTGGTTGCGTAAACGTGCTCTAATAGTAAGTGGGGGCCACCGTATCAATGCTACGTATAATCCAAGCTCCCTGAGTAAATCTACGTATGCTGGGAATTTAGCTGCATTGGGTTGAATGTGATTATGAACTGGAAAAAATTAAGGTCAATGGAAAAAAATTGAAAATGTCGGCCAGTAACCTAGGAGCTTCTTGAAGGCACAGGTGGCAGATGTTAAGTGGAAGGAACCACTAACGTATCAGTTGTTTATTGCCGCAAGAAGGAGGAAACTGCAGTACCCGGAGGAAACTCTCGTGCAACGGGCGGGAAACAACCGGAGAAAAACCCGTACATATACATTTCCCTTCACCGGGATCGAATATGGGTCTGTAGAAGCCAGAGATGTACAGCCGGGACCAAGACGCCTATCGAATCTGGCGCCCACTACTCACGGCTACCTGTTTTTACATGGGGTTTTGAGATTTAGGCACGTACGATAAATCGGATTTTTGAAAAAAAAAATTGTCCGAAATATTGGGTTGGTGTCCTACGGCTAAGAAATGTTGACCTATGGAGTTGGTAGTATCTTTAAGCTTGAGATTGGATTTATGGGATTGTAAGCACTGAAGTGCTTTTTGCTCCATTTGGCCCAAGTATAAGTAGCCTTGCCCGTTTGATTGGCGCAAGGGATCTTGGGGATGATATTTCTGAATTTGCGAGATGGTAGGGGATTAGAAAAGTAAAGACACCAAAAATAGTACGTAAAAGGTAAAGCCTAAAAGGTGCACAATTATTATATCAGCAAAATTTGCGACATTTTGAGACGAACTATGTTCCGCTTTCAAGCGAAAACTGAACCAAGCGAAACTTTCAGTCGTACAGGGAACTCATTAAAAAAAACACTGCTTACAAGCACAATATTAGGAAACATTCTTCAAATTCTCCGTCAGACTAAACGCGAAATAAAAGCTAAAACGGCGATCCTTAGGCAACACACAAGGCATTGATGAAAGGAACACTAAAAACCATCATCCGTGCATGCAGGTAGAACGTGATTAATCTCTAGGAAGTAATTAGTCCAGTGAAAAACAATACAGAATGAGAGTTAGTCAGCAACTTCTGTATTTTAACTCACTGACCACCTGTTCCCAATCATTTAATACCAGAAAACAAATTTATTGAAGAATGTGTACTATTTTGCATAGTATAGGAATCCAAAATTTTTGTTACCTCTGCTATATGTAAATTATGTACACATTCTACAATAAATTTGGTTTACTACAGAATATATATAAATAAATTCAGAATGCAGAATGGGGCGGGCACTAAGGCCCACACTCCGGGTTTCAAACCACAAAAGACGTTGTAGATATGAACCAACTAAATTGAACGAAGCATTTTGCTGCCACCTATGTCCTTTACGACGTCTTTAGGCTGAGTAAGACATAGGGATGCAGAGGAAATTCCTAATGTTTGATCGGCTGCCATTTTGGATGGGATCATCGTATCAAAGCTATCGTTGCGGCAATTTACTCGCCTAATGAAGACATTTCAAATAAGGTATTCCTTTACCCCCCATTCCATTGAAAACTTCTGAGTTGGGGGTCCCTGGGGCTGCCCAAGGGTAGCAAGCGTAATGACGGTTGTACGAAAAGGTATATCCTTTAACCAAACTTACATTGCCAGAGTTTCACTATTTTCTTTCAATCTCTTAAAAAGTTGTAAGGGTGGTCTACGACTTTTGGGACACCCATGTATGGCTGCAAGGTAGTAGATGCGTGCGGGTTATAGTTTTAAAATATTTGGTCGGAAATTAAATTTCAGCATGCACATGAGCTTGAGACTTGGCCAGTTTTGATCAAAAATAGATGGTTTGGGCTGGTTTTGCTGAATTCACAAAATAGCTGGTTTTGCTTGCAACAATCACAATACAGCTGTGACTGCAAATGGCTGGATATGCTTAAAAACCCGCGATGGACTTGGCTGGTTTTGCACGAAACGCAACATTTCCCGCACATTACAAGGATGAATATGGGTGGTTTTGAAAAGATTTATGGGGGAAATTGTATAGCAAATTTAAAGCTCTGTCAGAAGACGGCGCCATTTACAAAGGAGAAATTTGGACTTGGGTGGTTTTGCTTGACAACTCTTCATATGTATCGGGGGATGGGATGAGTTTAATCGAGCATCGACAGCTAGGTCATTAGCACCAACCTCAGTCACAATGTAGTGGTCCATGTTGCCACTGCACCACACATTACAGAGATGCTAACCCCATGTTGCATACGGTTGCCTGCAGGTAACAGCTGACTAAACGTGAAAAAACGAAGTCCCAACTCGCACTGCAAGCTTTGTGCGGGGTCCCCGGGGACCCCGAGCAAAGCGAGCAGCAACAGCCTAGTGGTCAGCGTCCTCGTCTCCAAACCCTGCTAATGCTGGTTCGAATCCCCCGACTGACCCACCTATCATATGGTCCTTAAAAAAAACGTATCAGAAAATAATTCATGCATTTAAGGGTTAATCAAACCCCAAATCTAGATCTTATCGCATATCTGTATCTACTGCGAAAATCGGAAAACCCCCGGACAAAAGGACAGAATTATCATCCAATTGACATGCAATATCTCGCGGAATGTGTATCGACAAGAATATGATGGACCGTACGTGAAGTGGCCGGCGACCCCAATGACATTCAGGAGGGATAATCCCTCACACGTGTTATATTGCTCACTCGGGTATAATCACTTCGTATCTGCATTTGCAGGTCGCTGTCTTTGGTTGTACGTTTGTCAAATTAACTATCGGTTCGTTTAATTTTTACTAAGGTTTAAATTATACTGATCATGTGAAGTATGTAATTTTGTGCCTGAAAGAAGTGTTTTTTTTTTAATGTGTCCGTTGTTTGACTAACGCTTTTCGCATTTTTAGGTTTTGGCTTGATAACGTGCAAATTTGTTGATTCACATGTTCATTTACATCGTTCCCTTTGACTTTTATGTACGATCTGACAGAAGACGTTCTTCTGAGGTTGGTTTTGTGGCTGTTTAACATTTAGGTGGTTAGTCTAACAAGTCAGACATCTTGGGTGTGCAGTTATGTTCATTTATAGGTTCTGTTACACCAAGTGTACTAGAACTCTGCAGTAAAGTGTGGAAAGAGTTGCAGTTTGCCATGGGAGCTCCGACCAACAATTTTATCTAATTTCTTGATCTTTGTAAGCCTACATTAACCGAAAAAAATGAATTTTTACATTACTGAGAGCCATCATAAACCACCTGTGTAATACCTCCCCTATCGCTTTAGCCATTTAGCAGCTTAAAAAATGAATTGCATTGTGTTAATGCCCATACAAACAATCCACAACATTTCATTTAAGAGTTCTTATACATTATGCGGAAGCACCTTAATAATGGCTACGTATTTCACCGGCTCGTACAAACGTCAACATTCCTTGACTTACGAGAAAGCCCTCCCCCCCCCCCCTTCAATTTCGTCTTGCAATGTATTTCTAATGCTAGCCCAAGATACGTGGTTTAACAGTTCCTTTACGAACCTTCCAGCGCACCCATAATCCGACTTCTCCTATCAGTTCTCAACTTTGAAAATACCATCTACAAGATCCCTTGCGCCAATCAAACATGCAATTACGTTAGCGAAACGAAGCAAACACAGTTTTAGCACTTGCAACCTGCAGTGGCGCAGTTGCAACCCGGACCACTGCACTGTAGCTGAGGTCGATGCTAATGACCAGACTGTTGACGCACCATTAAGCCTCACTCCCCCCCCCTTAAATTCAACTTCAAGCTTAATGATACAACATGTCCACGTGGTGGCTGTAATAATATTGCACTTTCCTGTGAAAGCAAGTCGCTTTGCAGACATATATATGTTATTTCTAAGGGTTACTTTTAGAAGGGGGACCCAAAAAAATTTCCCCTTATGATTAAAAATAGCGGCCGAATTTTCAAAATGGCTGCAGATTTGCATTTAAATTATACGTTGGATGAGTAAGCTATCACTTTCAACAAATTGTTAATACTGAAAGCTATGGTGATCCTTATAAAAATGTTTGATTAAAAATGATCCCTATTTTTCAGCTTTTTTGTTTTTTCAAAACAGCATCCGATTTTCAAGTTTTAAATTCAAGGGTGCTTTATTACCACGTGACACGTCATTACACACTAACTCGACACCTTCGAAAATTGGTGCAGTACTAGAATGGACCAAAGATAGCATTTTGGTGGCCCACCACATTAGCCACCACCTTGGAAAAGAGCCTCCAAAAAAAAACGGCTTTTTGCCTACAACTGTTAAACCATTCTCTTACTTCAAACAAACTTATTACGTACTATGTTCAGAATAATTTATTTTTGCGTAAAATTACCCTTTCTGGTCCATATTCGTTGTTTAATTCCTATTACTTCATTTCTTTTCTCTTTTCATGTATACACTAGCGTGTTTATTATAATTCCTGACTTTAAAATGTTGTACTGGTGTATATAATTTAGATAGGCTTAGATGAACGGTGGAGATGTATACGTTTCAACAATAGTGACAAAAACGATTTATCGTAATTAGGAGTTAAGCTATGACTGTCTCTGTGTTGCAGCACAATGCTTTTAGCATTTACTCGCAAGTTATATCTTTAAACTGATGCAGTGGTACTTCTAGTTGGATTAAATTAAGTTGAAAAGGTAAAGGTGGTAAAGGTGGTAATGAAAGCGTAATAAAAACGTTTTAACGTATATAGCCTAATTAGGAGCTAAGATACGGGTGTTTCTCTACGCTGTTACACCGCGCTTTCTGCTTTTATTCATTACAAGTTACAGCTTTTACCGGATGCAGTGGCAGCTCGAGGACAGATGAGTGCATTTTACCCTTGTTGGAAAATCTCATCGCTAACTTTCATATAAGCCATTATATTCATCTATGTGTATCAGTGTATTATAACTGCCGATGTAATAGTTTACAGATGTAACTTGTGATGAATGTACGCAGAAAACAATACTATATGCAGTACGACAGCATAAAGGCGTAGCTCCTGTTTTGATAAATCGTTATTATTACTCTTGTTGGAAAATATACATCACCGCCTTTCATACAATACTAATTAAATCCATTTATATAAATTAGACCTTCCACTGCAGCAGTTTAAAGATGTAATTTGTGGTGCATAGATGAAATAAGCTACAGTACTACTGGAGAGAGAGAGACCCGTAGCTTACTTAGCTCCTAATTATAATACAACAGTTTTTTTATTTATTTTGTTAGAAAGTATACATTTCCACAGTTCGTCAAAGCCTTATTTTAGTCATTTATCTTAATTAGATCTACCACTGCAGCGGTTTAAAGTCAGGAATTCAAATACACGCATCAGCTAGTATATGTAAATAGAACAGAAATGATGCAATGGGAATTAAGCGACAAATATGGAACAGAATGGTTAATTTTACAGGAAATATGAATGGTACCTCTTTGGAAGGAAATATTTGTACCTGCAAACCTATACAAATAGCTTTAGAGGTATGACTTCTGACTCAGTATTTTTAATTCTTCAGACACGCTTCGTTTTTGATGGTTTGATCAGTTTTCGTTTGCATATACACCGTCGCCAGTTCTGTCCTGAAAGAAGAAAGCTTTCTTTCATCTCGATGACATAAATGTCTGTTTTTATTTTAACTTTTATTTGTAACCAATTGATACAAATTGAAGTTAATGGTTTTGAGATGAACGGAAATGTTGTGTGAGTTTTTTTTCTTTTTTTTTGTTATTGAACTGCGCACTTTTTAGGATTTTTGATTTACGTGAGGTAAATTGACAATGTCGGTTAATCGTTTATTAAGCTGGATTTGCTCGTTAATTTGTTTGGGTAAACGAACGTTCAACCATTATAAATATGCATATCTATTCCCTTTTTGTTAATTCCGTGAAAACAATAAGTTTCGGACTTCTTCTGAAACGAAAAGCAGGAACAACAACAACACCACCTCTGTGGCAATAATAATTATTTTCTGATGTAAGGATTAGCGAGCCAAGACCCAGGTGTCCATTAGCACAGATGACACGTTTCTTTTCCCTGCCATGATTAGAAACGAAACGCAGACGACAATCCCCCCTGCCCCCCGACTTCCCTAAGTGTCCCCCTCCGATCCCAGAGTCCAAACACCTCTAAGCTCTTCTTCCTTTCCTTTCCAATAAATCTCCATTGACATTTAATTCGCCAGTCTCCGTCCCGCTGCGAATCATCGCTCTCTGCAATCTGTCTGTCCCTGGGCGTTTGGAAGGAAGGCAGTCCTTCCTTGGCTCCCTTTCCTTTTCCAAATGCCTGTCGCACCCTGTTCATGCCGGAAAACCGGAAGCAATTCAATCTTGGCACCCGATCGGATTAAAACCCCCGAGTAAATCCGGGATTTTTCACCGTGACAGCAGCTGTGATTGAATGTTGACTTACCGTTTGCCCTTGATTCACACGGGGAATAAAGTACAAGAAACTTCCACACCCGAATGTTATTATAGGAATAGTACTAAACCCAATATTCTAGTCCAATAACCTTTAGCTTCCTTGATTTAGGTGAAATCAAGTTAGTGAAATAAACAGATAGCTGTTTGCTCCTACTTAACCAACCAGTGGCACTCCCACGAAATTTCTTTAGTGGGGGCCGGGGGGGGGGGTATTTGGGGAAGTCCTCCCCCTCCCCCTACCTGTAACCTAACTCATTTTCAGCAATCCTAATGCTTTTTTAAGCATTTAAAAGCTAATCGTGCAAAGGTTTAACTGCAAAAAATGCTTTACTTGTTCACGTTTGTAAAATTTTAAGACTAACCACGTGTATGGGGGGGGGGGCAGTGGCATTCCTCGTCTTGCCGCCTGAATTCATATTGTGTTGCACCCTTATATCCATCTTGAGTGTTTTATGTTTCGCATACTGAACTATACTTCTTGCCTAGTTACGCGGCGAGGTAATTATACTCCTAAAGCAAATATTTTAATTTTGCCGAATAATTCTTGGATCTCTTCTTGAATAAATTTGCTTATCAGCTCAACTGACTCAGTTCTAAAATTTGCTACAAATTTTCGTAGAAGAGTGAAGTCTAATGAGGGGAGGGGAGAATCCAAGGATTGGTTCTCCTGGAACAAAAGCTTTTATAGGTTAGTGAAGTATAAGAAAGGGGCAGAATAATCTAGGGATTTGTTCTCCTTGAACAAGAACTTTTGTAGGCTAGTGAAGTATAATAAGGGGAGGGTAGAATCCAGGGATTGGCTCTCCTGGAACAAAAGCTATCGTGGGCTAAAGAAGTAAAACATGGGTAGGAGAGAATCCAAGGATTTGTTCTCCTAAAACAAAAGATTCTGTAGGCTAGTGAAGTATAATAAGGGGAGGGGACGATCCAGGGATTGATTCGGTTCTGCTGGAACAACAGTTAATAGGCCTCAGGGATACTTAAAAGCAGCTAACGCATAGAATGTATCCATTACCAAAATACACTATATAATTGCTGCGTGGTCAAGTACTGGCCACGAGTGAAAGCGACGAGATCGATTAATGGACAATCAATTATTAATAGGCAAATTTGTCATGCTGCTTGTCTCAGAATTTTAGTTGCTTAAAAAGGTGAGTCCGATTCTAGGTAGTACTCACATTAGGCACAGTGTAATAAAAACTGAATTTTCTGCCAAAAGTGGGACCACAGACGAGGTGAACACCCTAAAAACACAAAAAAAATATAATAAATTCCACACGTACAGAAAGGTCGCATAAGAGACCAACTTACCTACGCGAAAATTACTGAGTCTGGAAAAGATCAGCAGTGCTCAGTGTTCAGAAATAGGCGCACTTAAAATCCCACCCAGTAGTGAACAGTGCTGGCAGATTAACCAATACGAATCGTAATTATTCGTAAATGAGTGAATGATGATACCTAATCAAGGAATTCTCCCACGAACAAGTAAAAAGAAATTTGGTAATGCAATTTTCACCAAATGGGCAGTCAGTCGGTTAGGCTCAGTGCTTTACACCTTGGGAAATAGGGTTACTACGTGACTTTTTAACTGTACATTTCCGAAATTCGGTAAT
>JAHWFP010199960.1:76496-134447 GCA_023313725.1 Lithobius niger
TGTGCTTTAGGGGACTGCTTTTGTGCTTTAGGGGACTGCTTTTGTGCCCACAAGTTCCCCTTAGTCGTGGACAGATCTTGTGAGAGCCTACAACAGCATAATTATTCAAGTCAGCATGTTAAATACATTAAAACAAATCTAAAATATGTCAACTAGGGCTCTAAATGTAAACTTAAGATGAAACACAGTGCACTGGCAATAAATAAAACAAACATAATTTAAAAAAAAAACCCATAAAAACAGTACCATCACTGCATTTCAGATAGAACTGAAAGCAGTGGTGAATTTAAAAATCACTAGACTGCAGAGGTAACTGATTCGAGGTTGTTTGAAAGACAAAGTGCTTGTCTGGCTAAGGGGACCACATAAGGGAATTTTATGAGGTTATTCGACTTAAATGGTTTAATATTATAGTCCGGCAAAGGTGCTGTTGGGGACAACGTAATTTTGGACTGGTGTTCACTTAAAACAAAATACAAAGTGTTTCTAATGCAGCATCAGTCGGTCTCCGTTGCGGCAGTAATGACACATCAAGATCGGTGATGGCAACAATTCATCCCATGACGTCACGCTTTCAACAGTTCAAGCCAAGACCAATAATAGCCGATTACTGAAACCAAGTGTAAAATTTGTCCAATGAATACGGAAATTTAAAGACTATGGAGGTTTATAGGAAAACCGAAATTCTTAAAATAAGGTAGCTGAGAGATTTTGTAGTTGTTCTAAAAAATTATTTTAATGATGAATATAAAATCAGTTCCAACACCAAAAATGCTTACCTGCGAAACACAATTTACCAATATGAGGTGACCTTTGTGAGAAACCATTACGGTAAAAGAAACAACAGCTACAAAATCCCTTACATCTTCAATGAAATCCCATTGCAACTGCTTCAACTTAATAAAATATCAACCATTAGAAAGCATTTAACTGCTTACTTTTTAAACCAACAACTAATAGACTAGCGTTTTCTTTATTTACATGATACGGCTTTTTTAGCATGTTTTTGTTTCTGGTAATGTTTAATTTTGTTTACGATATTATCTCTGATAGAGGTAGTCTGTTTCTCATAATGTTTCTGATTTTTTTTTGGGGGGGGGGGGGAGGCGGGGGAGGATATGCTCCTGATATGACCGTGATACTGTTAGTAATGTTTCTGATATTGTTAGCATTGTTATATTTTCATTTGCTGATTTTAATTGTGTTATCAGTTGCAAGTTTGTAGGCTAAGTGTCTAAAGTGCACACGGCCTATCTTGAGTTCGCCGCAGAACGACACAGATAATCGATTGTACGTTTTTGGTAGCAGAGTGCCTTGTTGATAAAAGCCGTCCCCTCCAGAAAAACGTAACCGTTCGTAAAATACCTACAGGACTCAAGATACGCCGCGCACACAATAACCATATGTTCCAGCTTTACTTTGAAAAAAAACATCATATTATTGTTTTTTTCCTTGCACTATGGCCTTGCATATTTTTATGTTGTAATCCGGCGCACACAAGTTCTTACAGAACTTCGGACCGATTGCTAAATAAACCTATTATTATTTATTTATTATTTTGTAATTAAACCATGTCATTTTTAAGCCGTAACCTAAATTAATTGTATCCAACAACCCTTCAGCATTACATTGTACCCCCAAACAACCAATTGTATCATGTGGCGAGACTTCATGACTTTGGAGGACCGAGGCCAATTACCGTTTTTGGCATTCCAATCCCTGTCCCGATTCCGTCAAGATGTCTTTCACGGACCAATTTCGGCGCGCCAATTAGAAATTCCAAAGCTCCCCCCCCCCCCCCCCCAGTGGCCAGAATACTTGAAGCGATTCACAATCATGTCCAAGTCGACCAGTCCCGTATACACGGCGAGCATTAAATTAACATCAATTTAAAACTGGACCAGAAGCTGCGTCGACTTCATTCTTGAAAAATTTGTTAAAAGTTAGTTAATTTTGTAATTTGTTCCCCTCCTAAATCGCTGCTGTGGTGCGGGCTTGCGTCATTTAAAATCTTCACGCTACACTACATTCACGCACAAAGTTTACTAAAGGGAATTTAAAGAATAAAACAGCGCTCACTCTTTGCCACTGCGTCGAGTCAGTTGCATTCACTCTTGATTTTAAAATTCATCACTGCTTACAGTTCGGTCTGAAGTGCAGACCTGGACGCGATACTGTTTTGTTTTAATTGTTGCCAAACACCCAGTTTCATCTGAAGTGTATAGAAGTACAGTACACATCTTTTAGATTTTTTTTTAATGTGTTTAATGCTGGTTTAACCTTACAGTTTCATAAATTCGACTTGATAACGGTACCTGTCTGGGTTTCGAAACGTTGTAACGTATATTATTATTTTTGCACTTAATGGCGTTATCTTGACAAAAGTACGTTTCTAAAACCGCTTCCACACTGGGGACCCAACACCGCGTTTTGTGTCTGGGCCCCGACTTAAGCCTCTTCAACACTTGGGGAAAAGCCTTGGACACTCTTCCACAATATGGTCCGGGCTCAAGTTTTCAAGTCCTGGTTGAAGTCGTGACGTAACACCCCTATACCTCTCAGCCGCATTACTTTGCTATTTTCAGAAGGCTTAATAGAAATTTCGGCTAAATTACGGCTAGCCACACATTTTATGGCCACCACCGGCCAACTATAAATTCGGCTGGCTGATGGCTAATTTTCGGCTAAACCGATCGAAGTGAAGCAAAGATATCAACGACGAAACTAACTGCGTAAGAAATTAACGAAATGGAAGAGGGAAGGGGACATGGGCCTAACGGATTTCTAGATGAATCACAAATGAAAAAAAAAAAGGAAAAATTCGTGAAGAACCCTCAACTTAAAAATCAGAGCCACAACCACTCATTTTTTTTTAAAGTAATGCTTCCACAGCGATGTTTCCCGACTATTATTACTCGAACCCTAAATACGAAACCGAAAGTAACCATGCATGTTAATGACCTCACAATTACACGCACGCATAAATTGCTGGCAAGCGAATATGGTTTTAAAAACTATGAAAAATAAGACAGTCGAGAGCAGCTTACCGTTTGAGACAGGTTACACTAACTTCATGACTGTTTCGTTTCATTTTGATGCATTAAAACTAAAAAATTTGCGGCTCTATACCCGAAAAATATTCGGCGGCTGTTCGGCTGACTCAGAAAAATGTGGCGCGGCGGCAAACGGCGGCGGCTGAGGGCGGTGAGCGTGCCCACGCTTTAGGGAAACGTTTTGACTCTTGGAGCGCTGATAAACAATAGCCCGTCTTCCCTACCTACATATTCCTGGGCGTACCTCTGGTGTATGATATGATTTCCACCTCTTTTGAAAAATTAAGTTTTTGGCACGTATGTACCTTTTATTTTCTGGTTTGGAGCACCAGAATTGAACGGATAACGTTTACATGTAAGGTGTCATGTAATAGCAACGGCTCATTTCCCCCCTTCCAGTTCTGAACGAATAGTGTAACTGGATCGGCAAAGATTACTGCGCGTATATTGATTACTTAATGTGTCACTCGTTAATTTTCAAACCCAATTAATGCGAACGTCTTCAACCAACGGCGCCACGTCTATATTTAGTCTGCTAAAGCTGAGAGTTCCGCATTCGATTAACTGCATTGCCGTTGGCTAATCGTGATTGCGTATTCTGACACTGCCTGGATTATCCCATCACGTTTGTGTGTGCTTCGGCAATGTTTAAATCTGAATTAATCGGCTGTGCAACGAAAATTTCAAAGCAAAACAAAAGTTTTGAAACTTGTATAAGGAAGACCCTTCTGTGTGCGAAATTGTTGTGTATCACGTATTTATTTTTCCCGAAGCTAGAACTTGTTTTTTTTTTTTAACTAAAAGTAGTGAATAATTTTTTAATTGCTGGGAAGTTCAACTGTCAAAACTGAGACAAGGCCTTCAGATAAGATAAGATAAGATAAGATGGGCCTAGTCCCACATTTAGGCAGGAAGGGAAGGAACAGGGACGTATCCGCTTATGTTCGGCCCAAGTTAAAATTTTACATAAAAAGTATACTAAACTAATCAAAATATAAAAAATGTAAACTCCTAATATCTTAAAAAGAAAATTCTTAAAATAATTAATACCTTAAGAATATAAAATCCTAAATTCTTTTTAATAAATTTTAAAATGTAATCCTAAAATCTTAAAAGTGGCAAAAAAATAATCTTAAAAACATGTCGTATAGTATAATCCTAGAATCTCAAAAGAGAGTGTGAAAGATCCAATGATCGTACTACTCTTGACTTAACGAGTGAAGGAAAATTATACTGACGACATCACGAGGCAAACCTTTCCACACATTTATACTATTCCAGTACTCAAGAAAAACTTACGGCAGTCGAGTTTTGATTTCGGCACAACGATTTTAAAATTATTTACTTTGCTTTACTTTATTTACGAGTTTACTTTCCATTCTATCTGTTTCATTCCAAAGCATACCAATAGAGCAGAAAAAGAGAAGAGAATGGGGGAAAGTGGCCTATTGGTTAGCATGACCGTCTCATGTGCCAGAAGTCCCGAGTTCGAGTCCAGCCTCAGCCACCCCTGGCATTTTCGGGAAGAGAAGGGCTCTGTGGTGTCTCGTGCTCGTGTCAATTGTGGCATATAAATGAACCTAGGAATTTCGGGTGGGATTTAACTACTAAAGTTGCCCCTCTTTCCTTCAAGCTAAAAATGGATGCTCGCTACAGCTAAAACATACCAATATCAGGCAAATAAGAAGGTTGTTATGTTCATAACAAAGAAAAGTAAAATCATGTCATGAAGCTTTTGAAGTGTGAGAAAATATACATCATTTAGGACGTATAATGTGCATGCGTGTACTTCTACTCCTTTGGAACCAAGGCACCTACAAAGATGGGAGTAGGACCAAATGAAAGATAATTTAAATTGCACTTCGGTTAGGCCTATTTTCATCGCTTTTAACTTGATTTTATGACCCTCAGATATGCGAAAAACCCAGAAAAAAATAACGTCAAAGTTTTTCTTTTTTACCCTTATGATGTTTGTTCATGATGTCATAGTTTGTTCATACAAACCACCTCGAGCGAAGCGAGACGACGCCACCGTAGTGAGTGAAGCGAGCGATGTAGCTAGTTTAGCTGATAGTCAAGAGTTAAAAGGCAACTAGATGTTCATAAATTGCTGCTCTATTTCCGATCGTCTATTAAAATATTAACGAAAAAAAGCACTCGTAATGCGGTTTCGTCCATCCGAAAGAACAACTCAAAAAAAGTTTAACTCCCCCCCAAAAAAGGAATACTATTGTGTACGCGGTTTATCTTGAGTCCTGCGGGTATTTTATGAACGGCTACGTTTTCCTGGAGGGGGCGGCATTAATAATTGACGGCCGCCATTGTTTTTGAAATCATCTTGGATATCAACAAGGCACTCTGTTATACCAAAAACATACAATTGATTATCTGCGTCGTTCTGAGGGGAACTCAAGATAAGCCGCGGAAACTGTAATACTCTGCGACGTGCTCTTCATTTGTTGTGCGCAAAATACCTGATCGATTTTCAATTACGCGCTAAGTATTGTCAAACATTTACGGGTTATGTAACCCGATAGCATCCGTGATTCCTGCACGCAGTTCCGTTCTGTTCGTCATAAAACAAATGCGGGGAGGGAATTGAGAGCTGCGTGCTAAAATCACGGAGTGTATCCATTTTGTGAAGCTCTAAATGCTTGAAACGAGCTTGACAACACCTGGCGCGAAATTGTAGACCGGTTATTTTGCGTGCAACAAACGGAGCACACGTGATTGAGTATTAGCGTCAATTTTTTTGTTTGTTTCTTTGGAGTAAACTTTTTTAGTTGTTCTTTGCCATGGACAAAACCGTGTTACGATTGCTTTCATTGTTCATTTTTTTTATTTTTTTTTATATATATATAGACGTTAGTTATTAGGGCAGTATTCTTATGTATAGTTGACACCCTGTGTAAGTGTGTAAGTGACAAAAATTACCTTCATTTTCTTCATGTAGCCTATACCAACATTTCTTTACAGTGTGAATGCCTTCCACAAGGGCGCGCTTCGCGCGCACTATTATATACATCGAGAATTTATGTAATCAAAAATAGTAAATGACGCAAGCATTTGTGAAACAAGGAACAAATCATGCCACTTCCTTGTTTCACAATGCTTGCGTCATATTTTTTCTGATTACACCAATTCTCGATGTACATAATAGTGCGCGCGAAGCGTGCCCTTATGGACTGTGATTCCGGCCACAAATATCGATACACACCGCCTGCTCCTTGGAAAGAGATAATTTCCATTTGCTAATGTTCTGGCCGAAATCAGGTTTTCTTGTTGCGCTCCCAGCACGCGTCTCGCAGTATGGCGGCAGTACGGCTAAGTAGCATTTTAACGAGTTTTAATAATTTTTTTTTAAAATAAGTAAGCATTTGTGCATGTTTGAGTTATGATTTTCGGAACCGTAACGACGAAAGGAATCGAAAAGTAGGTGAATTATGTCGATGGCGTGCAAAGTAGCTCTTCCAAATAATTACCAAATTGGGTGCCACTGTAGTATGTGGGCTACCGTCACATTACGTCTATACATATTGTTCCACATTATGTTTGCAGGAAACTGACTGTATGACGCCACGTTTCCTTGCACTAGTGCAAAAATATGTGGATATCATACATGTAGACTCCCCACAGTTACTGTTAAAGTCGGCGAATGGGATATTTACGTGTGTTTTGCACTCGTCGTGGAAGGAAACGTAGCGTCATGCATTCAGTTTCCTGCCAACACAATTTGTGGTTATACTCCATATCATAATGAGTTTATACTCCATGCTATAACCTAACCTAGAAAATTTTGGTGAATGTATATCGATGGTATACGGCATGGTGCAGTAGTAACGTGACGGTAGACCGCAGATACTACAGTATACGCATCGAAAATTGAAACTGTAACGCCGAGAAACGCAGGTTGCACTTGCAAAATGAATAAATATTTTGCTTTAAATTTTCTGAGTACACTCGCACCTCCTCAGATGGGCTAAAAGGTTAAAAATCAGTTTCAAACAGACGGGAAAGCAACATGCTTGCAGATAATCCAAAGATACGAACACTTACCAACAGAAACATGGTTTGTCAAAAGGCGTAATCGGAAATGAGGCAAGAGCAAGGAATCATGGGATATTTAACATGCTAACTTTTTTTTTACAATGCTTACTTACCCTACCCTTTATTCCATAACTGGGTAAGTTTTAGTAATATTCATGGATCTTTCGTTATATTTTCTTTATACTTCTGACTGGGGGGGGGGGGGGGGAGGGTGGTAGGCTTAATGGCGCGTCGACAGCCAGGTCATTAGCGCCAACCTCTGTCACAGTGCAATGGTACGGGTTGCCGCTGCGCCACACGTTACAGAGATGTTAAACAAACCGCTAATCTAGATACTATTATAGATCTGTACCTCCTGCAAAAATTAAAAAACCGTGGAGAGGAGGAGAGGCTTAATTCTGGTTGTCCCAAGACAGTTCTTAATGGGATTATTGAAGGCGACAGGTGACGAAGCGTTGCCCAATGGAACCATCCAAGCGATACGCGCCTACAAGTACAACATTGGCCAACAATTATCTCCAAAATGTTTTTCCTTAGCAGTTCATTGATGCTGCTGTTTGAAAATGGAGGAAAAAATCACTAGGTCTGAATGATGGTCCTCAACCAACGGCACGAATGATGAATTAGTGTCACGTTGTCCTATTGTCGAATGTGAATTAATCCTATTGTGAGGGACTGTTTCAAAGCCGCATCACATCATACGCGCTATGGTGTCTGCCTCCCCACACATTTGTAAGGTTGATCCCCAGTACACACCGTGTTTGTCATATCCTTTAGGAGGGGGAGGGGGGTAGGGCGGGGGGAGAAATACGCAGAAGGATCTCATACGATGCGCTGATTGGTAGAAACACACAACGCGAGTGTTCCTTGAACGACCTGCCCTATAGTCTGTTTTGGCCATACGGATAAAACGTTTGCTAAAAGAAATAAGCGGCTTACAGCGACTGCCTAGTCGCACCGGTCTTCTGTACAGTTCCTCCACTTCCAATGTTGAGGCGCACACCTCTTTCATGCACTACAACATCTATCTCTATTATAATTAAAGACGGGAAAGCCAAAGGCTCACAAGAAATAACAAAATACAGATGCAAACCTATTTACGTTGCCTTTTGGACTTATATGTCAGACTGCCTGAGCGGGGAATCGCCAGGACCTTTGAAATCAAAGGCCAAGGTCCTACCGCTGATCCAGACTGACACGGCCAAAAGGAAACGTCCATAGGCAGCACACGTGCTTAACACGTGTTAAATGTTTAACACGTGTTAAATGCTGCCTATATGGACGTTTCCTTTTGGCTGTGTCAGTCTGGCTCAGCGGTAGGACCTTGGCCTTTGATTTCAAAGGTCCTGGGTTCGATTCCCCGCTCAGGCAGTCTGACATATAAGTCCAAAAGGCAACGTAAATAGGCTTGCATCTGTTATATCTATTAATCTAAAAGCAGTAGCCATTACAATTATCGGTTAAAAATGTGTCAGCTTTTAGGCCTGACTGTAACCAGCAGTTTTAATTTCGTAAGTAGCAGCTAACGGCGATGTGGATTGTGTAGTAAGCCTATTTATTTTTGCAACACGGTGCGCCTACAAGGACACAGTTACAGTGTTACAACGTAACGCGCAACGTAGCCTATATAGATCAGTGGTAGTTACGATAGAGACGCTGTTGATGAAGCCAACAGCGACTCGTAGCAACTTGACGTTGCCATGGTAACATAATTTTAGACCTAATTTTCATTTTTGGGCCTAATTTTAAAAATGCAGTTTTAATTTTGCAAGTAGCAGAAATAGGCCTAATGGAGAATTTGGTTCGACGATAAGCCTATTCATTCATGCAACAATGCGACGAGACTATTTTAAACGAAGCTAAAATCCATTTGTTTTTATTGAGTGTTACCTTAGGACTTTAATTCGACGATCAAATGTTAATATTTAATTTAGTTACGTCGAAGAATTCTATTAGCTATAAAGAAGTATACGATGTTTTAATTTGGCATGTTATTTAACTAACTTCTCACACTGAATCTAACGTTGTAAACAATGGTTGTCAATATCTGGTATCGTTGCGAAGTTGAAAAAAGCGACGGACGGACGGACGGACAAAGTCGTTGCAATAGTTTTCTCAGCCGGTACGGCTGTGTAGAACACTAAAAGCCAGCACTTTGATGATGTCACTAACAACCAGCCGTCCAGCGCTATTGCCCGCCATGTTGCAGCGTCTCACCACGATCTAGACTGGAAATAAGGATCTGTAGTCTATTCTGAACCAAATTTGCCCACCAGAATGATGCTCAAATTTAAGAGATTTTAAATAATAAAGAAAGAGCCACGAATATTACTAAAAACCACCGAGTTATGGAAGAACGAATAAGCATTGAGTTAGCAAGTTTAATCTCCCGTGATTCCTGGCTCTTACCTAATTTCTGACCAAGCGTTTTGACCAGCATGTTTCTGTTTGTATAGTACTAGTGTCTCTGGATTTTATTGTAAGTTTTTACCTTTCAATCTGTCTTTAATGATGCATTTTTAATGGTTATTTTTGTCTTACTATGCTGCTAGCGTACCTTGATTACTGGACAGGAAATATTGACTCCGAAATTACCTGCCACGTCATACTTTTTGACACTAAAAATGCCTTTGACACTGTGAACCACTCCATCTTTATCAGCAAACTGATGGCTGATGGCATCCATGGAGAAATTCTACGGAGGATTTCAAACATTCTTACGAACTGCCGCCATTGTATTGATAGTACTCGTTCAATATGGCTGCATGTTAACACTGGGGTAACTCAGGGTACTGCGCTTTGCACCATACTTTTACTTATGTACCGGGTGTCATAAAAGTCAGGGGTCATGATCAGAGTCATCAGCGAAAAGTCAAACTAATTGTGCAATAATGAAAAGTGCTTCGGAAGATCAAAAGTAGAAATCTCGACCAGACTGGAGTTAAAAGATTAATAGAGGGTGATGGATTTTAGAGGAGCGTAGGAGTGGTTAAAAAAAAAATAAACAACCTAGCCAAGCAAGATAATTGGATATTTCATTTCGATTCCCATTTTGCTCTAAAGAAAAAAAACCTGAGGAAAATCATAAATATTCCGGGTGTCCAAAAAGTCAGGTGTCACCCTGTGATATACCCGGGTGATATACCTGGTGGTCATGTTTATATACCGGGGATTTTTATCTTTGTGTATGCTGATGGCATACAAAAAAAAATCTCTGGTGTATCAGCATGAACACCTTGTATATCACCCGGATATATCACAGGGTGACACCTGACTTTTGGGACACCCGGTGTATTCATGCTTTTGCTTTATTAAAGTTTTTAACCACCCGTACGCTCCTCTATAAATTCCATCACCCTCTGTTAATCTTTTAACTCCAGTCTGGTCGAGATTTCTACTTTTGATCTCGCGAAGCACTTTTCATTATTGCACAACTATAGTTTGGCTTTCCGCTGATGACTCTGATCATGGGGCGTGGAGAGAGTGTAGAACACAACAAACGTTTTGCCTCTATTTTTTTTAGGTTGGTCCATTGACTCGATGGACAAAGGAAATGGCATCGCAGTTCTCGGGCTGACAGAAAGGGCTTAACAGGCACTGCCATTAGTGGGAAAGCTTTTCTTTTTTCCTCCCTTCTTTTCATCCTCGTATGTTTTGATTCGTTTCAATTACTCCTTGTGCGTTGAGCAATGTGTACTCAGCTCACGTCATTCCAGTGGAGGTTGAAGACAAAAAAAAAATCGAGAGCTGCTTCCCATCCCACCAGTGGGGCGAAACCAATTCTTTCAACAGTTGGGGAATAGCGAGGTGTTCTGGTGTATAAATTCCGGCCGCGGGAGGCGGGATTTATGGATTCGGTTGATGGAATTAAAGGAGGCAGAACGGTCCTGCCCCTAAACCAAACATTATACCTTTCTTTCTTCATAGTGTCTGTGTTCTTCTTGCGTTGGCTCTAATTTCCTCGTATGCCGATAAAAGCTCCCAGCTATGCCTGGGTTGGCAAAACAGAAAAATAGAGGGGAGAAGATCTCGGCAAGGTGGTAGCAGTTTCAACAATAGTTTTAAAAAGGTTTCGTCAAATTGCGATACAAACAACTGGTAATTTGTTTCCAGTTCTTTTAACCGTGATCTACAAATACATTGTACAACCTAATGATTAGAGATGTGAACATCTAATTCGAATTCATATTCACATGTAACGACAGACCGGTATTGCTTTAGTATGATAAAGGCACTAAAGTTATAGCAATAATCCATTTAGTCCTCACATATAGGGCCGTTAAAAATGTATTAAAGAGCTATGCCATACGCTCTACAACATACTACAACTCATATTTTTTTTCGCTTGTTCCTCACTTTTTTACCATTTTGGCCCTTTCTTGGGCTTCCTATACCTTTCTTTTTGCCCTTTTTACGGCTCTAGGCCCTTTCTCCACGCTGCGACCTGCACTTTTCAGTGCAGAAAAGCAAAATATGGCATATTTTTCTTCAAAAAAGGACAAAAAAAGAGCCTTTTCCCCAAAAAGGGCAGAGGCAATGCCCCCCCCCCCCCCTTTCCCGCCTGTGCACGTCATTGTTAGTGCACAAAGCTATACTCCCTATTCAGATTAATTTTCAACTTATTACTATATGTCTACACTTTTGCTGTCAAAAGAACTGGAAACGAATTACCAGTTCTTTGTACCGTAATATTACGGAAGTTTTTGACAGTGTACTGTAAATGTCTTTTCGGAAGACATTTCCCCTACGTTGTAGTAAAAAATACCAGTTAATAACGTCAATGATTAACATGCATGTATAATTTCGAGTCGGTTATTGGAAAACTGTGCCATTAAATAATTAAAAAATGATGTTTTCTTCTGAAACGACACATACCACAACTTTTTGTGTGTGGTCTCCTCTTAATAGGCGACAGACAAACCACATCCTCCTTTCACAGCCTCCTTCCACAGCCTGTTTTGCAGTCCTTATAGCTACTTCTTTAGTTTGCTAAAATTCTGAATACAAACCTTTAGGTTAGGTCACCACAAAACCAGAAAAATATGAGGTGCAACAACACTTCTTGTTATTTTAAAGATACATGCCAAAAAAAAATGAAGGTTGGTTCGTTCTAAGATGGCTATCCATTATAAATTAAACAGGACAGAAAGCCAATGGCTCAAGATGGGTTAAATAAATACGGTTGCAACCCAATTTACGTTGCTTTTTGGACTTATACGTCAGATTGCCTGAGCGGGGAATCGAATCCACGACTTTGAAATCAAAGGCCGCGGTCCTACCGCTGAGCCATACTGACACGGCCAAAAGGAAACGTCCAAATGGCCAGACGGCCAAATGGCTCGGCGGTAGGACCTCGTCCTTTGGATTTTAAAGGTCGTGAGTTCGATTCCCCGCTAGGCAGTCTGACATTTAAGTCCAAAAGGCAACGTAAATAGGTTTGCATCCGTATTTATTTAACATATCCATTATTAATTCACGTGGTGACGTCTCGCTAACATATCCCCATGCTAAAAGTATAGTCATTATAGACGATTAATTTGAAAACCCACACACGTCACCGTAAGTTAATTCTGATAACCTGCACTTTTTTGTTAGGGGGGGGGGGGTTCACACAATCATCCTTAATCCTCCATATGAAAGCTCCACCACGTGACATAGTGACGGACATTTCATAACTACACAACACAAATTCAACCAGCACAACCCATTGTCAAACCAGCGTAAAAAGGCACATTTGCGACTAACGAAATTGCTAGTTAAGCTTAACCCGGCATCCTTTTGTCCCGACGATGCGAAAACTAGGCTACTGACACTTTGAAATGCACCTTAAAACCTACTACTCAAGCGCATAGCGCATTTTATACTGTAATCTTATTTAACTCTTAAAGTAGAAAAAAATGCGGATTTACCTTAACCACGAAATTTGAAAAAGTGGACAGAAAGAAACAGGTCTTTCCTCAGCTGTAACTTTCTTGGACAGGAAGTTTCTGCACCGTAAAATTTCGTTCAGCCTACTTGAGAAATAAAATTTACAAATTAAAAAAAACTGAAATAAGTCTACATGTTAGCTTGACGTCACACCTTACCATTAAAAAACATTTCCTTGAGAAATAGGCGATTAACCGACGACAATTGCTCATCAGCACAAAACGGGGCAGTCGAATGTCTTGGGGGTGTGGAAACTCACTCACGCTTTGCGCTTTGAGATTCCTCCTACCCCTCGACATGGGACTGCCCCGTTCTTGCAAACGAGCAATTAGGCCTATATTCGGTTAATCGCCAGTTTCTCACAATTATTACATAATGGGTTTTGATCCACCTCGTATTTTACTGTTTTTATTGTGAACTAGAACCAAAAAAAAAATAAAAGGGTCGAAATTTGAAGTTTGTTTGATGTATATTGCGTATTCCAGTGTCTCAGGAACCAATTTTAAGGCTGACGGCCAAAATTGCTGGTTATGGAGGGCGGGTCGACGGCTTTTTTTACGTCGATTGCACGTATACCGCTTTGTGAAGTGCTATAGCTTTCAGGCTGGGGTTCACGTTTATTCGCCGCGTAATGCTAGAAAAACAGAAAACCGCGATCTTTTTGTGCTACTCTTTATGACCTAATAATGCTGTAATGAAGTGCGAGGAGGGGGGTCAAAATTTTGTGCGGCATTAATCTCATTAAGGTTGCAGATCCGGCGATAACGTAAATCTGCTCGTCCTCGCGCTCGTTATCAAGTATCGATTGGCCCTTCATTACGACCACCAACTCTCACCGATTTCTCCCCTTAATGTGGATGGACGACGGCTGTGTGCTACGAGTTCGAAATCCATGCTTAACATGATAATTTACGTCTGAAGTTACGAACTTTTCTCCAGCCGCAATGTCGGAAGCACGTATAATGCCCTAATCACTAAAACTGCATAACAAAAAAGAGCCCTTTAGAAAAACGGATATGCGTTATGTCTGATTACGGTAATATAATAAACAGAAAAGAAACCGGCGTCCCGTTGATTTTAATAGCCACATTGTTGAAGATTATGGAGGTGACGGTATCATTATGGTAAAGAGCCCCGTTCTCGTCAGGCCTATTTTTTTTTTTACGAGCATAAGCTGGTTAAACATAATTATGCAGATGCAAACCTATTTACGTTGCCTTTTGGACTTATATTGTCAGACTGCCTGAGCGGGGAATCGAACCCCGGACGTTTGAAACCAACGGCCGAAGTCCTACCACTGAGCCATACTGGCACGGCCTTAAAAGGTAACGTCCGTAGGTGGCATTTAATACGTGCATGTATATATATATATATGTTTATAAAAGTTCCGGCTTTAATCCTTATTTCACGTTTAAGTGTTCCATTTGTTTCACTATGAGTGTGGTGCGGCAAATAAGCGTCCCTCCCTTAAGGCCGTGTCAGTATGGCTCAGCGGTAGGACCTCGGCCTTTGGTTTCAAAGTTGCTGTGTTCGAGTCCTCGTATCAGGCTGTCTGACAATCGTCCAAAAGGCAACGTAAATAGGTTTGCATCTGTATTTATTTACCTCTTGTTGTGTCTTTAGTTTTCTGTCTTTAATTTGCTAGTTTTTTTACGAAATAAATAAGCTTTTGAATTGACTGAGTGTTTTTTACATCAGATTGATAATGAAGTGTTACTTTACAGTATAGCCAATAACTTGAAACACCTTTATTTTAATCAAGATTTGATAAGCAAAAGGTTTTTAAAAATCTATATAACTAAGATCGTAGCTTTTTTGTTTGTTTGTTTGTTTTTGTGTGTGTGTGTGCCCGCAGTAGGAATCTCGATAATCCTTATTCTATTGAAGCCCAAGTGGGAATATCGATAATCTTAATTCTTTTGTTTGTTTGTGTGTCCGTAGTAGGAATCTCGATAATCTTAATTCTTTTGTTTGTTTGTGTGTCCGTATAGTAGGAATCTCGATAATCTTGATTCTTTTTTTTGTTTGTGGTTCTTTCAAACTGAATCGTTTGTAAAAGAAATGATTCGAAGTGTCATTTCAACAAACATTCATGCACAGTACTGATGACATCATGTTTTTTTTCCCAATCTTAGATCGTGACTGCTTTTTGGCATCGAGGCCTTTTATGTCTCTTGCAGTGGGAACTAGCCTTTGGTTAGCTTATCCCTGGATCTACCTAAATCTAATGAAAGCTTGGGCGACTGCTAACGGGAAACCATAGGACAACGTGGCTTGATAGTTAGCATGGCCATCCTATGTCCGAGATCCTGGGTTCGAGTCCGGCCACTGCCACCCCTGGCATTTTCAGGAATAGAAGGACCCTATGATGTCTCGTGCTCATGTCGATTGTGGCATGTAAAAGAATCTAGGAATATCTGATGGGATTTAATTAGTAAAATTGCCCCTCTATCCTTCTGGTGCCATGGCTACGACTCGGAGCGCGTCAAAATCTAAAAGCTAACGGGAAATCACAGTATTTTCATACAAACCACAGCAATGGTCTATAATACCGGCCAAACGGGGAACTGCCCTAGTATGCAGAAATACGTTAAAACTTTATTCATCACTGACGACTATAATTTGTAAACCATTTGCAGGTTTTAGATTTCGCTTATACATTATGTTCCCTTCGTGGTTTGTGCCACGCCTAAAATGTGAGTTGACTAATATTGAGTACTGACGTTTGCTATTAAAATATAGAAAAATAATGACCTGCAAAATTCGGTTGTTTTTATTTTTCATTTTTCTTTACGTGAGTTACAAATTCCACTCAGTAAGTTTAAATGAACGACAATTTAATTTTAAGGAGACTGCTAAAGGACAGTCACCCTGAACGACAATAAAAATAAAACAAACCATAGCGGCTGCAGCGACTACTTAGTCGCAACCGGTCTTCTGTACATTTCCGCTACTTTCGAAAATGTTAAGGCACACCTCTATCACCCACTGCAACATCAGTCTCTGTTATACAATCTAAAAGCATGGGTAGATAGGTTTACCCATGCTAAAAGTAGTAACCATCACAATTGCAGGTTAAACATTTTTTAAAGATTTTAGGCCTAGTTTTAGATTTTAGATGTAACTTACAGCTTTTTACCTGCTGTTTTAATTTCGTTACTAGCAGATAACGGGGAATTGGGTTCGACAGTTCGTCTATTAATCTACAGATACACGATGCAAATATACGGTCCAGGGTGATAAGATCAAGATTTGGCCCGGTTCGGTTAACAGTGGCTATCCGGGCCACTGCGCTGTGAATGAGGTTGGCGCTAATGACGTAGCTGTTGACGCGCCATTAAACCTCAATCCTCACTCCTATTTATTTACAGGCAACACGGTGTGGAGACTTGATACGGCAACGTGATTTTAGGCCAAATTTTCAACTCTTACTCCCAATTTTTTTTTACATGCCGCTTTAATTTAGTAAGTAGCAGCTAACGGAAAATTTGGTTCGAGAGTAGGCCTACTCATCCATGAAAGCGGTGCAGAAACTATTTTCAATGAAGCTAATGTGTGTCGTTAACGATTTCATTTTATTTTTACTATTGCGTGTCTTTCTATAGTGGTTAAATGCGACGATCAAACGTTATTATTTCATTGAGAGTTTTATTCGAGAAAAGGAGATTAGCTGTACCAATATTTTAACTTGCTGTGTTTGTTAGCTAATTTTTGGTGCTGAATCTAATGGTTTAAACCGTTTGTCTCTATCTTGTATCGTTCTGGAGTTGAAAAAGACGACGGACAGACGGTCGTACAAAGTCGTTGCTGTAGTCTTCTCAGCCATTTTGGCTGTACAGAAGACTAAAACACGGTGATACTACCATCAAGCCATACTATAGCCTAATACACATTAAAAAAATTAATTGCTGGTTAAAACAAAGGAACTAATTTGAATTTAAAGTGTCTGACAAGTCTGACAAGTCTGAGAAATCAATCACAACCCAAATTTGTACAGGGTGTGTCAAAAGTATTGACCCAGTCAAGTTTACAGCCGCATGATGTGGTTTAGCCACCAAACAACCATCGATCGTTGGTCACCACGGAGGGGACCACATACTAAAATCATTGTTGGGTGTCCCCCGACCCTGGCCCCTTAAATAAATTTTGTACTTCCGGTTCCTTTAGGAATAGGGCATTGGTCCCAATTTGAGATATGTGCGGGCAGTTAATTCATGGTGAATGCAGAAAACAACATGTAAATCGGTCAATAATAGCATGAGCTATGACCAAAACACGTTAGTGCAAATGTTGGCTTCAGTGCATAAATACTCTGAGCGATTTTGTGAAATGGTTGATTGCATGTAACACAGTGCAGTACGGAATAGCAAACATAACGAAATTGATAAGGGTTCGGCTAGCACACGTTTGTGCAGGTGTTTGTAGCACATGTAACAAACTGGTGTTATACCTTGAACCGCCTGTCGAGGTTCGACCAAATATTTCAACAAATGTGCTCTCTGCCATAGAAACATATACTATCTACGTCAACTAATGAATGGTGCCTCCCTACCCGAAATCAGTGAGCACGAAAGAAGTCCTTTCTTAGACACTCAGGGAAATAGGTATTGATATCAAGCATGGTTGCTCGCCACCCTGCACCCCTAAAATAAATATTCCACTTTCGGTTCCTTTAAGTCGAATTCGAGCGGCTACAAGTGCTACAAACATGTGCACAAACATGTCCGATATAGCCGCACCTTCATAACATCGTTGCGTTTGCGATTGCTTACTGTAATTATTGCACAGCGGTGCAGGATATTATTTTATGCACTGAAGCCAACATTTGCACCAACGTGTTTTGGTCATATCTCGTGCTATTGTTGAACGATTTACATGCTATTTTCTGCATTCACCATGAATTGACTGCCCGCATATATCTCAAATTGGGACCAATGCCGTATTCCTAAAGGAACCGAAAGTAGAAATTTATTTAAGGGAGGCAGGGTCGGGGGGCACCCCTTAATGATGTTACAATGTGGCCCCCTCCGTGGTGACCAACGATCAATGGTTGTTTAGTGGTTAAACCAAATCATGCGCATGTAAACTTGACTGCGTCGATACTTTTGACTCACCCTGTATAATAAGACAACTATTGTAATGCAATTCAAATTCTATTTTACTGCAGTCTAACCGAACGGAAAAAAATCGCTTAATAATGGACAGTAAGGGCGCGTTTACCCAACGACTAGCCTTTGCATTCTCTCAGATTTAGATTAGGGGTTTGAATAATATCTCTGTAATGTGTGGTGCAGTGGCAACCCGGACCACTGCACTGTGACTGAGGTTGGCGCCAATGACCAAGCTGTCGACGCGCCATTAAGCCTCAATTCCCCCCCCCCCTCTCAGCTTTAATTTAATCGCGATGGCAAAGGTGTCGTTGCCATGGTAACAACGCTTCCTGGATTAGCTATATCCGACATCGTTTCACCAAATGCTTACTGTCTTATAATTCGTTACAGTAAGATAAAGAATTCCTCCTGACGAAACAATTTTCCCAATCGCTTCTAAACTCAATTCTCGATTAGTTTCGTTACGAGCCGGCAGAGCTAAAACCGCCGCCATATTGGAATTTTGAGATGATTTCCAGCTTCTAGCCGCGAGAATGCAAAGGCGAGTCATTGCGTAAACGCGTCCTGACGCTGCGACCCTGTATACAAAAATCATTACAAAATTACCGAACATGTAGTTTATCTTTACAGTCGATAGTTTCTATTAATCTGTATAACTAAGATCATAAGAGTTGTTTGTTTGTGTGTGTGCGACCGCAATGATATGGACGTCCGGAGTGGAATCTCGATAATCCTTATTCATCCTTATTACCATACTTTTGCCGTTTTCATTGTTGTAAACAGTCCTTATAAATCCCGTATTGGATTATTACAACAATGGTAAGGGCAGTACAACAATGCAACCTATTGTTGCAATAAGTATACATGATTTTGATTTTATTGAGCCTATAGATTCTGACAATCATTCGCTCAAACTATCCTACTTAATTAACTTAACCTAAGAATAAACATTTCACAAACTCTAAATGATACAATGGTGTACAACGTAGAGGCCAAAAAAAAAAAGAACAAAGGGAAGTAGAATGTCACATGAGAGTATACATGTATACTTATTGCAACAATACTGTAAGTAAATATGTATAGTTACAACAATACAACCTATTTTGCAACATGATGCAACAATGCTGCAACAATACGGCAATAATGCTGCAATGTCTCATCGACGCCAAGCCTGTACGCTTTATAACTCATCTTCTTTAACAAATGAAAATCTACGGTTTGCATTCTTAACGAGAGATTGACCATGGTTTCTTTAAAAAATTGATTCACCTTCCACTTCAGCCAAATCTGGCTCAAATCTTCATCTTCATTTTCGTCAAACAGTTGGTCAACGCCCAACAAAACACTGAATTTAGCCATCAACATCATTAAAGACGTATGATGTTAGTGCGTGTGTGTTTGTACCTCGTCTCCTCTGGAACCAAAACACCGACAAAGATGGTAGTAGGACCAAACGAAAGATAATTAAATTGCGCTTCGGATAGGCATACTTTCATCACTGTAACTTGATATTATGACCTTCAAATAGGCGAAAAACCGTTCAAAACTAACGTCAAAATTTTTTTTAAACCCTCATGTTTGTTCATGACGTCATAGTTTTTTCATGCGCGGGTTAAAATTCGTGACGAACAAACCGTCTTGAAGCTATTAGTGACGTAATGAGATGATCTGGAAAAGGATGTACGCAAAAATATAACCTATAAGGACGACGTATTTTGCAACATCATAGATCTTGAAGTTTTGTATGAACTGACTTGATGCATGGAAAAATTGGACCCGTAAACTTGGTTTTAAAAGGACAAACTGGTTCTTAACATTCGTGTCAAACATTCGTGTCTTAGAATCACGGAGATGCGTGGATTGCGCGAGCAAAGCGAGCGATTTCCATGCGTCCAAACAAACAAATCGTATGTTTTGAATGATGTTAGTGAGGTGCAGATATGCTTAGGAATGTGATGAATCATGTGAGCAACAATTGCAATTACTTTGCATCGAAATATACATCGATTTTGTGATGCTCTTGGAATCAAAGAAATTACATGAAGCATGGATCGACGCCAATGGAGTGAGCGAAGCGAAAGATGTGGCTAGTAATACAAATGCAAACATCAAAAAACTATCAAAGCGGAGGGAAATCGAAGGGACGAACGGACAACAATAGACGAGTGTGCGAACTCGTGGAGATGCGGGTTCTGTTTCATTGTTGCCGGTCTTCCCTCCGTTATCACAATGAAAAGTCAAGCCGTGCTAAGCCAATTTCAGTACTATCAATGGTCGTAAATAAACACGATCAAACGTCGAAAACAGCCTTTTAGTGTGGTAATAAGACACGTATAGCCATCCCTTTTCCAACAATGGGGTACAGTAAGTGATTCATTGGATAGTTTTTACGTACTCGGACCAGAACATCCTCGCCCCTATGGCTCGGACAATTCTGGCTCCTCGTTCGAAAAAAACTATCCAATAAATCACTTACTGTACCCCATTGTTGGAAAAAGGATGGCTATGACTATTACTTAGAATCTCGATAATCCTTATATTGATTGTTTGTATGTCTGTCAAACGAAATTGTCTGTGGTATAAGGAATGATTCGAACTGTGTTTTTAACAAAGAGGCATAGTACTGATGACGTCATGTTTTTTTCCAGTCACAGTATTTTCATGCAAACGGGATCTAGGCCTCTATGTCTCTTAACCCTGAATCTAACTAAATCCAATGAAAGTTTGGCCTACTGCTAATGGGAAATCACAGAATTTGCATGCAAACAAGAAATCACAACAAAGCTCTGCTATTCTTAGAAATATCGGGGCGTTAACAATTGGAATACATAAGAATGCCAATGCCTATTCTTGCAAATTTTAAAGGGTTTAAAGGGTTAAAGGGTTTAACGAGCGTTAACCACTCCTGGTCATCTGCCCGAAGCCCTAAGGCCCTATGTCTGCAACAGCCAGATTCCCAGGCGGTCACCCACCCAAGTATCAATCCAGCCCAATGCTGCTTAACTTCGGGGATCTGACGAGAACCGGTGTTTCCAGCACTGCAAGGCCGCAGACTCGCAAGGCTTGCAAATTTTGGGGGACGTTCAACACTCGGAATATATAAGAATGCAAAGTTTCTTTCAACAATAGGGCGTGCATTCAAATATATGTTAGATTCAAAAAGAATATATTTCTTCAAACAGCCGTTACTTTTGCTTCTTGGAATATTCTTAAAACTAGCCATATTAGGGGGCAGGGGGCTGTTCTAGTTCCATTAAAGTTCACAATATTCTCTAACTAACTTGACTACTACCACCACCTCACTAAAATGTATGTTTTTTTCCCCCGAATCGAAAACAAAACCTGCAGTGAAATCAGATTACTTTCGCGTTGCTTTTCGTTTCGTTATTTGGGTTTGTTTCTACTTTTCGAAACTGGACGTGGCAGCAATCGATTGTTGAGCCCAAGGGATTCTTTTTTTCTATTTAAATTCGGTTCCACGGCCAAGGCGCGTTTGTGATATCTGTAATGGCCACAATTCCCTCCTTCCCCAAAGGCTTTCGCTTAATATATGGATGCCATCTAATCGAATAGTGGATGGATCCCCTGTGTCTCCTCCAACCTCCGAGGCTCCCCCCCCCCCCCCACTTCTCGTGCTCTCTCGTGCAAATGCCAAGCCGGTGCTCTTCCAATTTTCATCTCCACTTCCAAATTTTGGTGCAAATGCAAGAAGACTAACTTGGCAATTACTCTCTATTTGCAACATCTTCATGTGGTTATCTCTCACGAAATTGAGGCTTGGTGGTTGGGTGAAACACGCAAGACCCCATACCCCTTAACGATAAAGCTCCAGCTAGCATGCATTAGTTAAAGCTAAAGAGAAAGTGGGGGAAAACCTTGAAGGCTCTACTGTGTTTTTGTTTCTTGTTTTTGTTTTTGTTTGTTTTTGTTTCTTGTTGTTGGTGGAGAGCGTGGTTAGACTCATGGAGGGGGTGGGGGGGGGGGAGGTTATTGAGGCTTGATGGTTGTTATGTTTCTTTTTTTTTATAATAAAGACTGCTTGAGTTTGTTATTCCTTTTGATGGGTAACTAGGGCAACCCCTCCCGTTTATGGCCGGTTTCATAAACCATTGTTGTGATTTTCCATTTTCATGAAAATACTGTGACGTCACTACATCTGCCAACTACTATTGAAGGTCCTTATCTAGACACACGCTAGTGTGTCGCCGCCTAGTAACAGTAGCTCATCCACAATTGTTGACATCCGATTGTTAAAAAATTAACTGTTAATGATAAAAAGGCAGCCTCACTAGCAGACATGATTGTGTCTGTTAACTGTAAGCAACTAAAAGCATATTTTGGTATGTTGAGGATAAATCCCAATGTGACAGAAATTTTTCAAATTTTGGTAAATGTAAAGGGAAGGTGCAAGGATAAAGGAAAAATGAAAGTTAAAGGCTGAGTGTTCAACACTCATAGAGCGAAAGATGTGTCAATAACGTTGTTTTTATGTTACTCACTAGTAACTAGTAACTAGCTAGTAACGCTGGCGTCATGTTAAATCGTATCTATAGACTCATTGCTCATGGCTAGCGCAAAATTGAGCAGGCCTCGTAGCTGAACTTTTGCACACGGATGCGTGGTGATCTGAGCATGGTCCTTTTGTTGGTTTGGGGTTAGGGGTCAGGACAAATGCGTGGGAAGGTTAAATTTCGTTTCTTTTCCAAGTTGCAACCAAAGATTTCACGCAACAATGGCTTGAACAATCAAGACTGGTCCTTACATTTATTGTAAGACCCTGGACGAACTAAAAACTGAACTGTAACGAAGGACAAAATAAAGAAACATTAACGCTGTCGAGAATTGCGTAAGAATAAAGGAATGCACGTTAGGTGATGGTTGCGCAACAATGCGAGCATCCACGAGCTAACGGAGTTTTTGTTAATAACAGTACGTAAATTCGTGTTACATCACCAATTCAGACGCAACTGTGCATTTGTTGTGGCATTCGGATTGCTTAAGTACTTTTTTATTAATTCGTCTGTATACCATGTGCAATGGCTGTTTGGTGTGACGTTACCATGAGTTAGCCAATGACGAACGAGAACAACGGCTATTTGGTCTTCTGATTGGACTAGCCCAGTCACGTGATGTGCGCGTCACAGTAAACAGCCATGGCGCGTGGTATAGCGTTAGAACAGTTTTAATTGATTTAAGGGGTAGACAAACACTTACTGATGTTGATGTTTTTACACATCAGTACCAAACTTAGCCAAAGAGTTACTGTGCATCAGTGAAATAGCCACAGTTGAGGCTTCTGTAGAGGTTGAGCTCACCAACGTAGTTACTATATTTAATTTCCGGCTTCACAGAAACTATTGAAAACAGTTCTTAAATCAACATAAAATAAAACAAGAAAAAGATCACAGCCTTAATGTTTCAGTTTGACTGCAATTTTTGCTGCAAAACTAAAGGGCTGCAATTTGTGTTAGGCATAGTTAAATTATTAGGAAAAATAATAAAATGAATAATAAAATCCATGCTAAATTTTAGTTCACCAAACTGAGATACGATCGCACTTTAGTCGACAGTATTTTCATCCAAAGACTGAAAAATCTTTTCAAAGATGGACTATAACAAAATATTTTAAATATAAAAAGTCTTGGTTGACGTATTTTGTTAACTGTAATGTTTACCCTTAATTATATTTGCGACATCATTCAGCGCCTTACTTGGTGTTTTAGACATTGTGGTTTACAACACCTGTAGACGTTGCGGTTTGCAACAGTAGGCCCATAGACGCGTTATGGCTTACAACACGTGATAGACGTGTAGACTTAACAAACATTTATCCTTGGATGACTGATGTTCTTAGACTTTGCGTCTGTAGACATTGTGTTTTACAACGTCTAGAACCTCATTATAAGACCCAGAACTTCTATTTTAAGATTATGTAGGTGTTGTAACTCACAATGCCATTTTTGCACTGTAGCATAGAAAAACTTGTGGAAATCTGATGTAGCTCCAACAATTAATGACTAGTAATTGTGGCCTCTGGTTAAAGACGCACCGAAAAGTTTGAAGAAGTTTGATAAGTCAAAATTTAACTTATTATAAATGACTGAAAAAGTTAAGATTAACTCGACTTTGACACGTCGCATCTCTTAAGACGCCAGTTTGCCATGCAAGAGTCTGTCCCTATTACACAATTCTCCAAAACCTCTCAAGAACTTAGTGAAACGTGAACTCGCTCGAAATTAGTATATGTCTTTAACCAAGTGTGGAGACCACACCTGGCTGGCATAATCTAGTATTGGCCTGACATACACCTTGTAGGTCTTGATTGAACTTATTCTTAGAGGTTTGGCACGCTCCCAGCCAAAGCCATAATCCCAGAAGGCGAAAGGGACAATCTTGCCAGGTAATTTCAATCGGAAATTCGTAAGCTCTTTAACATGCCACAATGGACATGTGTACAAGGCATAACAGTGCTCTTCTCTTCCCGAAACTGGCAGGGGCAGCGGAGTTCAGGGTCGAACCGTGGACCTCTGACACATGAGATCGTCGTGCTAGCTATCAGTGGGCTTTGGAGTTTGGTTAACATCTCTGTAATGTGTGGTGCACTGGCAACCCGATCCACTGCACTGTGACTGAGGTTGGTGCTAATGACCTAGCTGTCGACGCGTCATTAAACCTCAAATCCTCCCCTCCCCACCCCATCAGGCCATCATGCCCCCTCATTAAACTTACTCCATTGGAGGAATTGAGTAGTGCCCAAATTCATCTTCTATTTTGTCAGATGCATGTTGCTTGCAATCTCCTGAACAGTTACTGCAATCCGCTGGTCAGTTTGGGTTGTACACGTGAATGTTGCGCATTTTTAGTGCTGGTGTTGCAGATAAAAAATAAGTGTTATAAAAGCTCAGTTTTATAGTCGACCTATTCCTTATGTCATAAACACTTCAGGTATTGGCTTTCACCTACTTGGACGAATATACCTGCGCTGGGACGTCAGTTTCAGAAAAACCTAAAAAACAAACATCTTTTGAAACCACCATTTAATACTAAGAAATTCAATTACCGGATAAAAATCATACGGTTGAGTTCTCTCTGTCTCTAGTTTGGAAACTCGACTTTAGGTGGTTTTTTTTCCACCCTCAAAGCTGTAATCATTTTCATCCAGAGATTTACAGCATTCGCATTATTTGGTGGTGCTTTTATTTGTTTTTTATTCCTTCCGTGAGTTATAAATCACCGCTATAGATGCGCTGAACATTCGTCTGGAAGTCAGTTAATGCTAAACGAAAACGGTATCGTGTCTGCTTTAAGGAACAGACGAAGAAGCCGGAGGGGTGAAGAAAAAACGGAGTCGCCCGCATTTTTCTCAGCGTGAAACGAATCTGCGACCTATCTCGATTGAAGGAGTGAAGGTCCCTCTCTTCTGTGTCCTCAATACGGGCAACTCTTAGCTGCACCTTGCCTCGATTTGTGATATGCAGGAGAAGAGAGAGAGACGAAAAGGAGACAGTGAAAGAGAGCGAGAGAGAGAAGGCCCCCTGTATAGGCAACCATGGTTTCTGCCCAGTGCTCTTGGCTCGTACGTTAGGGGTTACATTCGATAACCTATCTAGGAGATTAAACGAGAAGGGCACGTTTGTCGCGACCGCCTTGACCCGCAAGAATCGTTTGGTCAGCATCTGGCCCTCACCTCCTCTTGGGGTAGTTTCCTGGATCACTGGATCCAAGAGTGCGGACGCCAGCTGAACGCCAAGAAGGTTTTCGGGCCAGCCGGTCTGTTGGTGGACGCAAATCGATGATGGTTTATGGCTAATGGTCCCTCAAACTCCGTTATTGATCCATTCGTGCCCAGAGTTTGATCGCTGGAGAATTTATTACGTTTTGAAGTTGATCCCTTTCTCTCTCTTTTTTTTTTTTTTTTTTTTTTAGATAGTTTAGTTATACGTTTTGTCATGACAGAGTCATTGCGGTTTGTCGTTGATCGTCGTAAAGTTTGAACTGATGCGTCACTGTTTTCTGAGAAAATGGATTACCATGCTGGCCTGATTGGGCCACTTCTTAATTCAATCCTATATCCATTGCGTGAAATTTAGGGGGGAAATGATAAACGGTAATTTTCTGCGTTATTTGGTGACTTGACTACCAGAACTACACGTTTTGTCTTTGTGTTCAGTTTATGCGTATTATTAAAACGTCGAAATTCAGAGCGGTCTTAACAAATGTACTAAAGATAATCCCATCTGGTCGTAGCCTGTTTGTTGCGTACGGTACTGATTCATTTTTAATCTACTTAAACAATTTGTTTAGTTCATTTTGTTTTGTTGTTTGGCTATTAAGTTCAATTAGGAAAGAAGACAGTTTATAGGTTCAATTTAGGGCTTTTTATAGTGGAAACGGCGGTTTTTTGGAAGCTATATAACTTGTTTTTGAGTGCTGTTAAAACAACTGTTATCGAATTAAAAACAAATGTATTTTGTTTTCACAGTATAAAAATAACTTTTTTTTTTGGCCTTATCGTAACTGGTTTTATTTGCAAGATTTAGTAATTATCATAAGTCAGATGACAGCGGTTTAGTCATAGCAACTATGCCAATTATTCTCCTCTAAATCTTTCAAAACTTATCAAATTAGTGTCTCCATGACTACGATAATATGTGTTTTTATTTTGTGCAGTCTTATATTAAATTATGTTTATGAAATATGCTGTAATGTTCGTTGCTATTCAAGTACGTAGAATCATGCAGAGGTTTTGTTATTCTTAGCCTTGCTGGCAATGAAGTTTCCCAGGAAAATTGAGTAAACAGGGTGTTGTTTACAATGAATGGTCTTATCACAAAGTGTATGTAAGACTTGTACAATCTATGATAGGGGTGGTAGTTTCTATCTTTGCTATTTTTTTTTTTTAATTTATAGTGTTAACTAAGAAATGAAGTAACTCACTAATTAAACCATCGTAAAACTTAATAATCTTAAACTGCAATAATCTGGATTTCAAAGTTGTTTTTTTTTTTTATCGCAGGCCTTTGAGTTGTAGTTAAAATTATATTGCTGGATAAAGTTAGGCTGATAGTGCTAAAACTCATTTGATGGAAAATAAGGATGCGTTAAAATTGGATGCGTCAGAATAATACTAAATAAACAACCACCACACACAAATAAAAGTAAAGATTGCAGCAGACAAAAGGAAACTTAATAAAACAATCCAAAATCACTTATTTTGTAGAGAGGTTAGGTCAAGAATACGAGCTGTTCTTGGGCAACAGATAATTCCACAATTTCATAGCACAACAAATTTTTAATTTTCGGAAACAATTGCTAGTTTCCTTGGTCACCTACAAAACAATAAAATATTTACAATACTAAGACTTACATTGCTTCGCATCTTACATACCCTAAAACCACCAATTCTTACAAACATATGCAAGAAAATCCTGATTAAAGACACAGTAAACATAAAACACGGCTTCATAACATCGCCATCTTGGAATGGTTCAACCACTGATCCTTATTTAGCTACCATGGGGAGGTTGTTATACATTTCGTGTCATTTTTCCATGTGGGTATAATTTTTTATTGTATTCATGACTCTTAGCCTATTGCTGCAATGGTATACGCCTTCAATTGCAGCCTTATTTTTTCTGTAGGTTCTTTGTACACGATGCTCGTACCACTGATATTTACTACATGGCCTGTCTCCCTCACATGCTTAGCCACCGCATAGGAGTTGTTATCTTTTGCAACTGTATTCGCATGATCGTGTTTGCCAGCGGTCTGTGACAAGTCCCCACCTAAATGGTTTGGCAATCTTGGCACTTCACACAATACCAGACCATTTATGTGGGGACTTGTCACAGACCGCTGGGAGTTCGCAAACACGATCATGCGAATGCAGTTGCAAAAGATAACAACTCCTATGCGGTGGCCAAGCATGTGAGGGAGACAGGCCATGTAGTAAATATCAGTGGTACGAGCATCGTGTACAAAGAACCCACAGAAAAAATAAGGCTGCAATTGGAGGCATATACCATTGCAGCCAATAGACCAAGAGTCATGAATACAATAAAAAATTATACACACATGGAAAAATGGCACGAGATGTATAACAACCTCCCCATGGTAGCTAAATAAGGATCAGTGGTTGAACCATTCCAAGATGGCGATGTTATGAAGCCGTGTTTTATGTTTACTGTGTTTTTAATCAGGATTTTCTTGCATATGTTTGTAAGTATCGGTGGTTTTAGGGTATGTAAGATGCGAAGCAATGTAAGTCTTAGTATTGTAAATATTTTATTGTTTTGTAGGTGACCAAGGAAACTAGCAATTGTTTCCGAAAATTAAAAATTTGTTATGCTATGAATTGTGGAATCATCTGTTGCCCAGGAACAGCTCGTAATAAAACACTTAATAAAACAACTTACAAATAATGCTAAACAGTCACTTCGATGTTAGAAAACTAAACAGGAATATAGATCTAAAGTAATCTCTGATATTCTGATCAAATGTTATTAATCATTAATCGTTAATATATTAACCATTTGTTAAAAATTGTATGTGACTTCTAATTTATTATTACAGTCTTCAACACTGAAAAGAATTCTTGCAGCATATGCAACAAAATTGGAAATAGAAATCGGATAGCTTATTTGTCACGATTCTTGAAGCATTTCTTCCCTTTCATGATCTGCCTATATAGTTAATTGGTTAAATAGTTAATTAGGAAGTTCAGTATGCAGATACAACTGCAATAATTATGAAAAGACAAAGAAAATAAAAACAGATTTATAACATAATTTCAGTAACTTTTGTAAAGAGATGTTACAATTCCACAAATTCCAGAATTCTGGAAGGAATGATCAATGATAAATCGAATCGCAATTTTTTGAAGCCAATCCACTCTTCATGTTAGTGACTATGACTAAACGTTAACATAAGTTCGAGCGCTATAAATGTTAACAAAAAATTGCCATATAAGTCATAAAAACTGGACAACTTTGTGCTCTGTATTTACAGTTTGGAATTAGGTTGATTTTTTCGATAGATGAATAGGATCACTGTCGTTCATTGCACGCAACACTATAAAGTGTGGTTCATAGTGTGGTTGCAAGTAATTTGGAATTCATCTGATGTATTGTGAGCCAGAGTGTCTGAATCAGGTCTAATTTCATCTTGCAAAACAGCATTTGTCATACGTTAGGTTAGTATTTCCATTTGACAAGGCAGTATTTTCATGTGGCTACTGTTAGTATTTTCGGGCAACAAGGCAGTATTTTCGTGCATCGGGTGTCAGTAGTTTCATGCCTGAAGATGGTGTTCGCATGCGACCAGATATTTTTATTTTTCAGTGCGTACCACCGAGACTGAATGAAAACTGAGATTGGCTAAAAAAAAAAATGCCTGTCTTCAATAAAATATCTGTTCATCTATACAGGTAAATTAGGAATAGCTAATCACCAAATCAAAATTGGGCAACCAGCCATAAATATGAGTCTGTTTTCAGTACATGTAATTTAATGTATCAAAACCCTTAAATAAACTTTCAAAAGACGATTTATTAAAATCCACTGCATTGATTTGTGCTTTTAAAAATTGACTTTGCAGTGCAGTAGTAGATAAGTCTTTTTTATGTCGAACTCTTTTCTTCCCTTTTCATTAGTCGATTATTCCTTTTTGCTATCTTGTATTTTTATATTTATGAATTTCAGCATTTCGTCGGAAGCAAAAAAAGTAATGTCACGTAGATGTATTGGCTCAATTTCGAACTTTACTAGATATTTTAAAGGGAGGGTAAAATCCTAGCAAGGGTGGGGGAGACTCGTAGAACCAGTAGAGAATCATCCAATCATCGCGAAGGGTCTACACGATGTCCGGAATAGATCCCATAGCTGCTTAAAGAGGACGGTAGTCTTTCACACTCCTCGTCATCAGTGATGGGCAAGGAATTTTTCCATGATCCCCTTCCCATTCACCAACTGGATCAAATTCTTCAGGTAACTTGGTTGAGCTCTGCTACTGGTTAGGTACAATGATCATCTTTGCTCTTTTTTATGTACCAATAATAATATTAACACTCTAAATGTACCGCGCAACAGCCATTGAAGGATTCGGGATAAGTTTTGAATAATCATTTAGCTTCTCAACAAAAATAATAAGGCCGCTAAAAGTTAATTAAGTGATTCTCAGGAGCACACGAATGATTTCTCTTAGCGCATGAAAAGTTTTCTATGACATTGTGTACAAAAAAAATTCCTATCACGCATCAGGCCTTTCACCAAACATTTCTTGGAGCCGATGATCGGTTCTTTGATCCATTCACATGATCACTACGAAACAAAACATAGGGTCGTTCAGAGGCATGTCACAACTAAAAAATAACTTTTATCATATGTGCAATTTTTTTTACGCTGATCCCGGCATTAAACCATAGATATTGTACTCCACAATTAAATGTAACCTACTGATTTCGTTTTGTTTGGCAAAATAAAAAGCCATCGCCCACATCTGAAAAATCATGAATAGAACGTCAAAAAAAAAAAAAACACCGCCCGTTCGCGTCAATTTTTTTTTAGTGCCACTCCTGAGAAACACTAAATTCATTTTTAGCGGCCTAATAATAAGTGAAAATTTAAAACCCTGCATCGGGCTTAGGTAGTTACTTTGTCAATACCAATACTGAAACACTAGAGAAAAAAAAACTACTTGACTCCACAATGTACTGTACCAAAAAATACAACAAGAAATTACTAGAAGTCAACCGATGCTCGCTTTGGTTTTTTTTTTATGTATATCATCGTTTGTATAAACATATAGTGAATTCGATAATTGTTGTTTTTTCGCTTTAATATTGCCTTTCATGTTGTGTGATTTCTATAAAAAAAAGTACTTGCATAATTTTATTTGAGTGCATAGCGTGTTTGGGTGCCGCTTTGCAGGCGCCACTCATTATCACCCATTATAATTAAACATGAAATCAGAATGAAAGAGCTTCATGAATAAATGCATTTTTCTCAATGAGCTGAAAGTATTCGCACCTGAGGCAAGAAAGGAAGCGACATGCCCTCTGAATTACACTGTCGGAAAGATTAAAACAGCACGACCTAAGAATTATATGGAATTTCGCACTAATACAAATTGGTAGTATTGTTACGTTTTTTTTTTTTTTTTTCATTTGATGAAGCATAGTCGTTCTCGGCTGTGCACTTCTTTAGGATGAGGTGAGGGATTTAAAGTAAATAAATATAGGTAGAGCTACGTCGCGTTTCTTTGCCCACAGCAATGTGTTGGGAATACCATGAAGGAAAGTCCCTCAGCCAGTTAAACATGTTTCTCCGAAAACCATTCCAACAAAGTTTGGCCAGCAACTTGGAGTGGATAACTGAGTCAAAGATCTGAGCATAATCAATGAGAACTGCATCGGTTGGAATACTATCATTGCTCTTGACCAATTTAAAACTGTAAGGAGCTGCTGGCTGGTAGATTTGCTGGTAGCAAACCCGAACTGGTCTGGTAAAAGAATGCTGATGTTTTCAATAAAGTGTAAAATTTCATTTCTAACAATCTTTCCCGTAAGTTTACGTAAAAAACAGTCAGAGCAATGGGCCGGCGATTCCAATACGTTTTCATTGCACTTTTTTTTTTAGAAACTGGGACCACTCCAGCAGTTTTCCAGCACGTGGGCACCTTACATTCTCCTAAGAAAGATTTGAAAATTGTTGAAAGTGGTTCACATATTTGCATTGCGTATTTTACATGGCATGGTAAACTCTTACGCGATGTTTGGTTCCCCATGTCTGGTTCCTCATGTTTCCTCATGGTTCGTCGTGTGGTTCTTCATGTTCCTGGTGGTTATTCATCTTCATTTTATAAGGCAACCCTTATAAAATGAAGATGAATAACCACCAGGAACATGAAGAACCACATGACGAACCATAAGGAAACATGAGGAACCAGACATGGGGAACCAAACATCAGCGTAAGAGTTTGCCATGCCATGTTCACGGATTCGAATTTTTAGGATGGGAGCATGTTTTGTTGTTTAAGGCTTTCACGGTGCTATCCTTTTACCAATGTTACGATAATTACATAACTCGACATTTTAGAGGAGTGAAATTTCGAGAAAACATTATGCATGGCGTTTGGTGGTCGCAACGAGTTCAACGGCAATTTCTGTTAACGCTTTGTCATAACAACTAAAGTGTAATAGAACTGGATTGCGAACACAGTGTTGCTGTCCTGTCGAAAAAAATCCAGTCTCAGCAAAACTATAGTACTGTAATATACTGTAATGTTCATCCGTTTCTTCGTGTCGTCAGTCACAATTACAGAAACCACTGCTCGTGTTTGAAAGTCCGCTTGTTTCCTTTTTGTTGTATTGTTTCCACGATTGCGACATAAACTAAGTCCCTCTAGGTACCTGTCTCACACTGCTTGCGTTAACTAGTGAAGTTGGTACAAATCTACGACAGCCTCAGATCGGAAGAGACAATGCCGCGCTGCAAGTTTCTTTCAGGCTACATTAACTTTTAATCCCAAACAAAGCTCCCCAGCTGTTGAATAATTAATCGTGAGGCATTTTATGCGAACGTGCTTGTTTTCGTTCTCCTCTTCTCTCGTGTCGTACATTTTGTCGCGGCACTCGCTGCACGTTCTTGCCCGTGCTCGTCCAGCCGGTGTCCATCCAAGCCGCCCCTTGTCCACTCACCCATTTGGTCCACTCGTTGCTCGCCACCCTTTTGCGGTTGGGTGTGGGGAAGACCCGCTTGCTGGCTACCCATCGATTCCCCGATTAAAACATTGTTGTGTCGGCCAACCAAACGCCAGACGCTATTGATTTTTCCCCGAGAGCGCCCGACTAACGTACCGCTATGCTGTTCTTTGGCGCGTAATCTCTGCCCAACGTTCCAACAGTCTGGGTAAACAGTGGCAGCATCGCGGTTTGGCTTTTGCCGTCGCTTGGGGCAAAAGGAATAGATTTGCTGCTGGCGATGTTATCTGTCAAGACCCCCAAGACAGAAGGAGGACGACCTGGCTAGGACAGCTAGTCGGGTGACATGATGCGTCTCTGTTCTGTGACTCCACTTGTGGGCGTTTTATTGATCAGAAATGAAAAGAGTAGGGGGCAGTGAGCTGGGCTTAAACAGTGTATTTGTCTTTACCCACCATCAGTCTGGGTGGGAGGCTTGGTCCATTCCATCTAAAAGATATCACAAATCGTACAAGACGGCCATAAAATACGTTTGAGGAGTAATGAAAAACAGTGAGGAATGATTCGAACGAAAAGTCATTGACCCTGGATAGTCTACTTAAGGCAACAGCTACGCGTCGATCGCATCCTCGCATTTACATAGTCAAGGTCAACTGAGACAGTAGCTTCGTTCCTCGCAGCGAAAAACGAAGCTACTAGCTCAGTTGTTATTGCGCCTAATAGACAAGCCAGCGTGAACGCATTACTTGTGTCGTCACAAACCGGAATGATTCTTGTATTTTAAAATCACAATTTATAATTTTCTAGACTAGTATATTATAATTTTGCTTCGACGATCTATTGGAATAATTAATTTTAATTTTTGCTGCATTAGTCTTTTAGATTTTTGATCTCATAGTAACTACTAGCAAACGATTAGAATTAGTACTGCGCACACACAGATAAAACTTCAAGGTCATTGTAGGCACGCAAAGCATTATATACGTTGTGGAAGAACGTAAATAAAGTTCCCCAATATTCAACAGAAAATCTCCTAGACGCCACATTTTAAAACAGATTTTTAGCAAGGGAAAGACTAATGGTAAGTAAATAGACCTTTGGGGCCGCACTTGATGTAGAGGATCGAGAAAATGGCGATAGGAGGTATATCCCTTTAAAAATCGTCACATTACTAACTCTTAAAGTAGTCAATAACGATTAGCCAGCTATAGTGCAAATTAACCAATATGCCAGGTTTCGACACGGTCCCAGTGTTCAGGAATTTTGTTAGAAGGGAGAAAAAAATAAATAAAGGGTCCGAAAGCTAACGCATGTTTAACAATGTCAGTGATTTTTCTTGCTTTTAGAAACCTTAATTTGAGAAATTTTTTTATTGGCAGCAAATTTCGTACTTTTTTCTTCAACTTCAATGAAAATAATTTTAACACTTTGGGAGAAGAGGGTGGAGGAAAGGAAAAACTGGCTCGGAAAACGAATTTGGGTTATTTAGAGCACTGTAATATAAACCAACGTTATCCTTCTTGGTGCGAAAAAGAGGGGTGTTCTGATGTCAGTAAAAAAAAATCGAAGTGGGTGTAATTGCTTAGTTTTATTGTTAATCACGGGTCTTGGGAGGGTCAAGTGCGGGGCGTCGGACGGAAGTCTAACTGGAAAATCGTCTAATGGGATGATTGTCTAATATCTGCATAAATAAAAAATCTGGAAAATCATCTAAACGGAATACCGTATAATCGAAAATCAGCTAAACGGAGTATCGTATAAAGGATAAACATCTAAATGGACAATAATAAACCTGCGGTTTCTGATGTTATATGCATAGCCGCAGTGAGCGCGGTAGCGCGAGCGAGGCGGGGACATCAGACGATTTTCCCTTACACGAATTTCCTGTTAGACAACTTTCCGATATACGTATTTCGTGTTAGACGATGATCGTTATACTGTTATACTGTACACGTTCTTCCAATTATGCGATTTTCCAGTTATACGATCCCCCCTCGCCCCTCAAGTGCTCCCTTGTGCCTTTCTCTGCATGCGCCAGTGTGTAGGTCTGTGTCCTCATCAAGCAATGCTACAATAATTTTTACATAGTATAGAGAACTCAAAAAGAGAGGACAATTAAAATATGAAAAAAAATCGCAACGTCGTAGTTAATCTTGGAACCATTATCAAACGTTGGTTACATATTAAAAAAAAATCGAAAACATTCCTTCATGGTTAAACGAAATCACCCATCGTTAGGAACAGAAATGGCGAAGTAATGCTCCCCCCCACCCCCAAAAAAAAGAGCTCAAAACAATCACTCGGTAACGATGGGTGATTTCTTTTACCCCTGAATGACCGTTTCAAATTTCTTTTATACGTAACCTACACTTGATAACGGTGAACTGTGTCTTTTTTTTTTAGTTATGTGTTTTGTGTATTTCAACTGCGCACAAAACTGTAGAGTTGAAATTCAATTGAAATTGGGCTTTTTACAATACGTGTGTTACAAGTGTTATACCTTCTTTATTATCAATAAAAAATGTACTGCGTCGTCAAGAGAAATATAAAAATTCAAGCACACAGACACTGTTCGTTCTTGGTCGACTTTGAATATTGAAAAATAAAAGATTTAAATAAAAAATGATGGAACTTTTTACGCGTTACACGGCAGACGAAGCTGCAGCCTTGGCGTTTTTTTTTTGTCGACAACACAGGAAGAGTGGACGAACCCAACTTGGAGAAAAAGCTTTAAAGATTGATTTCCATCAAAACCAGACTCGGAATCGAATCGGAAGAAAACGGAAAACTGTACACAACTGCGGATGCACAGACACTTTCTGAAAACTTTTCCGTTCTGAAATGCGCTTTCCTGGTTAGCTTTTTCGATTCATTCCGTTTTGGACTGCAGCGTATCGGGTTAGCCAACGGCGCGCGCGCACGCGCAAAAGGCACCTGATACCAAAGTCAGCCAACCCTCTAGCTACAGAACAATCATGGCGGCGATGGATGCGCTCGAAATTTAATTGGGACAATGTAAGCACGGAACGAAGTATATTGAAAAAAGAGAAGCCGAAAGTGTACAAAGTCAACACAACGCGACGTTTCGATTTGACTCTAGTTCATTATCAAAAGAAAAAAAAAAGTACAATACACTTAAAATTGCTTAAAGGTGCAAACAGGCTCCCGAATTGCAGGCAAAGCTGCCTAAGTCAAAAATTTTTTTAAAATTAATTTTGACGAGCCGAAGCAATTAATGCTTGTATGGCTGAACCGGATAAATTTTGAACATTACCAGATTTGTTAGAGAAGAAGAAATCCGGTAAAGGAAGGTGCCAACCCGGGGACTCGATCCTGGAAACCTCCGATCACCGTCGGGGCCGAAAGGTTGCCCAGAATTAGCCAGAATACATCCCATAGCCACTGAAAGAGCATGGTAGCCTCTCACACTACCCTGGCCGGCAGTCCTGGCGGGGACTTTGCCAAGGTCCCCTTTCCAGGGTTCGACCAGATCCGTAAACCTCCAGCAACCAGGCTGAGCTCTCTCACCGCTCAGCCACGATGACCACAAATAAAACGACAATACGAAAAATTCTAAGTTAGAGGTCACTCTCCTCTTCCTACTCTTAACATTTGTAAAATAATTTTAAAATTTCCATTTTTTTAAATTGTTCGAATTGTTGTCTTGACTTAGGTAGTTTTGCATGCGTTCGGCTGTCTGTTTGCACCTTTATGCAATTTTAAGTGTATTTTGTTTTCCCCTTCATAATATGCTAGAGTCAGCTCGAAATGTTGGGTTGTGTTGACTTCGTGCACTTTTGTCTTCTCTGTTTCAATATACTTTAAATATGAATGCAGAAGTGCCCTTATGTCTTGGTTATTCTCAAATCAAAAAGAGCAGACTGCCGTGATTGCTAATAAAGAAAAACAAACATTCGTGGGCCGTCATACTGCGCTGCAGGATTTTCAGATACTGAACTTTTAAAATAATATTTAAAACTTCAGCGATTTGCACTTTCTGCATGCGTATACGAACGAAGTCATGATATGAAGGAAGGGTGGTCTTATGGACACTACCATTTTTATTTACCAAAGCTCCTAAGTCGAGAAAACATATACTATCGCTTTTAGCATTCTTCAGCTGTGTTTGGTTACAAACCCTATCTATGTAGTAGCTGGAATAATCCAACCACTACAGTTCAGGCGACTACGTGTAGGTCTACACGAACAGAGTGGAGGGAGATGGACGGTTTTTTTTTTGTTTTTTTTTTGTCAGCCGAGCTTATTCCACTGCGAGTGTTTATTTGGCTTTTCGATTAAGATTTATAAAATGGTTCATGAATTACAATTATGCCGATCTGCCCCATATAATTGATTGCATATAAAACTATTCTTATTTTAACTAATTCATGATGATTACCCTTTTAATGCTGGACGGGAGTTAGTAGACCCTAACGGTCCCTTCCCGGTTTCCATTTTCCACATTGTGGAAATAAATCTTTAGTTATTTCTTTAAAGTTTTTCGACGTCGAAGGAAGTACGTTTGAATTTATTGTTCTGATTGCTGATTCCCATTTCGTTATTACTTCTTTCAACTTGTTGTTGTTGTTGTTTGTTTTTAGGGAGCACGAACCCAAACTGGGCATCTTGCTGGGTTTTTTTTTTTTTAGGGAGCACCTTGCTTCAATGAGAACAACAAGGAACAACGTATTTTTCGTGCAACAATGAACATGAAATATTTGGTACACAGTACGACAACAATAGAATTGTCGTTTTTCGCATTGCTAAATGAAGAATTATTAAAGAATTAGCTAGCGAAAAATTGTTTCATGCTTATTTCTGTGAAACATGGACATACACATGAGCGACCAAACCGTACCACTGTTGCAATCGGTGCATCTAATTCAGCCGTGCATAAACGTACTGATGTAAACCTACATGAGAGCAAAAAAAAATGGTTCTTATCAATTTGGACCAACAACATGCCATTTCACCCTAAAACAAAACTTGTTACGGATTTCTACCAAGCTTAAGCTTTGTCGCCAAGTTAATCACACCGACGACTACTTCAAACGTTAAAGGAGATCGTGAAATGGTGTAAAGTAAATTAGTAAGTAAATTACTCACGCAAGCCCAGACGGGTATTACCCAGTGGTTTTAAAGTCCAAGACAATAGAAGGACAACAGGCGAAAGGAATATAAGCAAAAATAGATCGAGACTAAGGAAAAAGTGTCGTTACCATTTGTGAATACCTGCAATCAAGGAGGAGTAACAAAAGGCACCAAAAAGGCCAAGACTGCAGAATGAATACAGTCGGATGGGATTTGAAATCAGAAAAAAAGGTGAAGACAAGTGAAGGAGGTGACCATTTTTAAAGAACTACAACCAAAGCACAGCGACAAAACGACCACAACTAAAATAACTGTAGGAATACTGTCACAAAGACTACAGCCATAAAGGTCTTAACTAACACAAAAAGGTGTAAATCTGCAGACATGAACAACTACAATTCATAGAAGACATAAAAAAGTAGAGCAGGGAAAGATGGCAGAACAAATACACACACGACTAAGTCAACGCAGCTTTTAACCACAAATATAAAGAGCAACTAAAAGTAGCAAACTCTAATACATTTGAAGGAAAACAATCGCACACAAAGTGACAACTTATAGGCAGAAAATGTTTTAACCACACGCGATGAGCCTCTTCACAGGTAGTAAAGAGGAAGACAGAAGATGGATCGTAACATGAAAGGGAATGTTCATGATCATATTACCGCAGGTTCCAACGCTCGCTCGTGGTCATGTCCCCATGCTGTTAAATTAAGAACGACTGATCGTAACTATTTTCTCGTTTAATACACGTTAAAAATACGCTATCTAGGTTTTAACCTAACATATATAGATGCAGAAAAATACCACTCCGGTAACGATTAATCGAGCATGCGGCATCTACGCTTTCAACACTGTTCCATGAGCGTGCAATGGCATGGCAGATGGCCACTACAAGACAAGGCCGACTGAGGCAGAAATTCCGTGTTTTGAATCACGACTCAGCGCCATTTCACGCTCATGCAGCAAACTGACGCCTTTCAGTGCTAATCTGGTAAACTAAGCGTTTAGCAATGTTGCATCAACTGGCCTGTACCTGAGAAACGAAAACGACAGCTTCTTTCCCAGATGACCTTGTGACAAGAGATTGAATATGAAGCAATAGTTACAACACGGACACTTCGACGTCTAGAATACACATATATCTATTCGTTCCCTGCCGTAATTACTAACAATGCAATCAGAAAAGGAGTTTAGGATCAAAGAAAAGAGACCTTACCATTCGTGAGTTAAGGATTACGCTCGCAGAAGAGCAATCAAAAAAAGATTTCCTTGATTCCCGAAGAATATAATCTCTTTAGTAGTCCAGAGCATTGATTTTGCCCATGCATTCATCCATTGATCGCAGCCGTGCAATAATATAACTCCATTTAATTTTGTTAACACATACACATGCATTAATCTTCTGTAGATGTCTGCACCAACAGCAGGGTAGCTGTTGCCTAGGGCTGTCCAAAGCAACAGAACAATTAGCCTCTTTGTCTGAACATCGATACACCATCAGATTACTGTTACAAATCAGCTCGTAATTACTGTAAATTCATTACTCACGAAGTATTTCGTGCATGCAACCGTTCATTGATCCATCTTCTGAAAGTCAGAACGGCGATTCAAGTCATATTATCTTGCCGCCTATAGCGTTTGCTCTGATGCCCTGCACGTTGATGGCCAGTGTTCCATACCGGCTGCCGGGACCATTAACAACAGGCACAATCGGACACATTCTTTCGGAAGTCATACTCGACGGGCGGTCAGTGGGTTATTAACGGAAATTGTCTGCCCGTCGGGCTGCCCGCACAGATGTAATACTAGTGCAAAATTGGGCAACGAGATGGTGATTTCATTGGCGCGCGTCCATGTGCATTTTGTTTGAAGTTAAAGGATTTACTAATTTTAGAATAATACGGCCAAGCTTTGGCATTTTAACTTGCATGAGGAATCCTCCGTTTATGGAAATATTTAACGTATGTATGGCCTTCGTAACAAATAGCTGATACCGCATTTGAGCATGGGCACCTGCTCCGTCGTTAGCGATATGCTCACATGGCACTCTTGCTCCGTAACTCTTACAATCGCTGATATCTTGGGTGGGTGTCAGCACGGGTAGTAACTCTCACAGTCGCGCTGGTCGCAACTTAACGTCACAGAAGGGTTACTAGCGCAAATAGTGCTCTCCACTTGACAAAGACCGCAGAAGCACAGACAAAATAGCGCTGATAACATTGTAGCTTAAGCCGGCCCACACTGGAGCTCAAAGATGCCAGCAAATAAACATTCCGCTATCGATAACTGCCATAGCTTGTACTCGACAGGCAGTCGGTGGGTTATTAACGGAAATTGTCTGCCCGTCGGGCTGCCCGCACAGATGTAAGAACAGTGTAAAATTGGGTAACGAGATGGTGATTTCATTGGCGCGCGTTCATGTACGTTTTGTTTGAAGTTAAAGGATTTACTAATTTTAGCATAATATGGCCAAGCTCTGGCATTAATTTAACTTGCATGAGGAATCCTCCGTTTGTGGAAATGATTAAGGCATAAGTGTCTTAAAAAGTAGCTGATACCGCATTTGAACATGGCACCTGCTCCGTTGTTGGCCTGATTTAGCCAGAGTAAGGCAAAGATAACAAATGCATTGACGTACCATTCTTTCCATGTCCATCCTATCATTTGAATAACAATCAAAGAACAACAAGAGGTCCATTGAAATTAGATATTAAACTCGTAAAATTGTAATTCTTTACTTTCATAAGTCATTTAAGTCTCTTTATGCATTTAAAATGCGTACAAATTCAGTACTTTTGATTACCTAAACCATGCACAATCGCTGTTTGCCATGACGTCACCATGATTTAGCCAATGACGAACGAGAACAACGGCTGTTTTGGCCGTCTGATTGGACTAGCCCAGTCACGTGATATGCACGTCACAGCAAATAGCCATGGCACTTGGTATAGAAGTCAGAAAATGTAAGAATTTCTTTGCTTTGGTTCGTGGAAACCTGTTTATTGACTGGAGGGAGGCAGACATGCTAGGAAGCAAGTCGAGAAATTTGTTGAGGTTTGGAATCTTGCAACCTCCTCCTAATTGCGTCGTTCTGATTTGAGTAATGATACAGTGTTCAGGTGCTGTCTCGAGCCATAGTGTAAACTGTATTTCACTACTCTGAAGATGCCATGTGCTAACCGTACAACCTTCACACGAATCGTGTAAAGGTAGTACACAACCTGTGTCCAAAATGTGTCTTGTCACATTGCACAGCTTGTGTGGGAGTTAAGCTGGTAAAGTGATGTTTACTCTCCGATGTTTAACGTATTTAGAGTGGATATTATGTTTAACTAATCAGCAATGCATGTGTTTTAGTCTGTCTCTCGTTAAGAATCACCGCCGTGCTTCTATATTTCTGTCTCACGTAATACAACATCACCGACTGGGTGGAATGCAATGAGGAAGAGGCGTAAGTGTTTTCATTGCCACAAAGTTAACAAGTTAAAAAAAGAAAAGAAAAAAAATGGGTGCAACGACGGGTGTTTATGGATATAGGGCAGTGACATTTGCCGCCATATTGGCACCAGTATGGGTTTTGGAGGGCATAACTACAAGGTGCACTACATAAAAATGGAGGGAAAAACAACGGAAGAGCGGATTTCTTAGGCTTAAAATAACGTTGTTTTCTCCAACAACAAAAATCGCGCGATTTTGATCTAAGAAATCACTCTTAACAGCATCGGCTACAGTATGACGCCTTTCTGTTTCTCTCTGCAGTTCCCCTTGCAGCTATCCCATTAAGGCTCCAGCAAAGGGTTATATACAATAATATATCGTGTCACTGCTCTATACGTTAATGGACCGAAAGTGGTGCTCAGCTTGCATATCCAAATTTTCCCTGGTCGAAAAATAATGTTTTGTACTGAATTTTGCGAATTAGTCACCAGCCAATATCAAACTTACATCGCTTATAAATGCCCATAGAATCAGCCGATCATTTTTAAAATTCTAACTAAATCTGAATTTATAACGTGGAAACTATAGAAAATATTGCCTCTCACGTGAAAGACAATAAAACCTTCGTTTTCCTATCGCATGTTCATTGCAGAATTAAGAAGTAACTTCCACGACACCCACAAAAACAGCATTGCCAACTGTGGTGTCGCTGCTTTCGTGAGCGAGTAAATGGCAACAGCCGTCTCATTTGTACCACAAACCACTAACGAAATAAAAAAAAATAGTTAATGAAATGAAACTATAAAATATCCGTTGTAACAAAAACTAATCTCGATTTAAAAATACAGTGCAGCCATAGACTTAGTTCACTATTGGGTTAGTTCACTACCTCTACCATACACTCCAGAATCGTGCTGTAAATTGAAAAATAACGCCATTTTGGAGAAAAGTAAGCTGTGGGCGAGGAGGTCTTTTAAACAAGAAAAAAGCCAAGAGTGGCTACATAAAATATCAGACGACGTTTCGAAAAAAATACATTTTTCGTCATCAGGTTCCTATAATAAAAATTACATGGCAAAGCCACAAGTCACCTACTGTTAAGTTGGATACATTTAAGATAAAAACGAATTAAAAACAGCAATTTCCCCGCTCAAAAGAGGCATATAGAGTGGCGAAAATCGAGAACCACCTGCTACTTAGGAAGCCAAGATGCAAGTGCGACTGTTTGCTAATTAGGATCCCTGCAATGTAATGGGGCGGTCCACTTTAAGAGTAGGATTTACTTTGCGTTATAATTTTTCTTCCGTAATTTTCCAGTTTTTTATAGGAGGTATAGCACTCCTTTCTTCCATCCTGGGAAGATACAGAATTCAATACAAGTAAATCTATATATATATAATACGCTTAGGCTGGGCAAACAAATTCATCATTATGCACTATAATGAAAGAGGGCGAGCGACCGACAATGTCAAACAAACGGGTATGGCCTGTAACAATCCATAACAATCGAAATATTGCTTTAATAATGCTACCTCTTAGAGCCGACTTGAAGTGTTTCAAAGTTGGTTCAGTAACAATCACTGCATGCACGACCGTTGTTGGGTTTATTGCTCTCGGTATCAGAACGGAGAAACGGGCAATTGAGCGTCCTCCATTGAAAAAAGACATTTACTTCCATAACAAAACAAATCAGCATGGGTTAAAATGGAGGGGGAGCAGGGATGGGGATATTCAGACCTCTCAATAGGGGAATCCGGGTCGGGGACAGAGGAGGCGGTGCGGCACAGGAAAGGGGTTACGGGGGGGAGCATGGGATTCAATTAGGCCATACAACTAGATAGGCCGCAGGTGAGTTCGGAGGAGGAAGCAGGGGGGGGGGGGGAAGTCGGCACCCTTTTCATTCCATACTGCCCACTACAGTATTCCGCTCAGGTATGCGGGAACCGGCTAGACCAGCGTATGCTATGCCGGGGGTACAGCTAGTTTGTGTATAATACGTAGTTTACGACATTGCTTTATTCGTGGCTAATCTCCTGTAATTGTTTAGAAAGAGGCACGAAGGCCTCTTTCAACACAGATACAGGAGATTAGCCACAATTAGAGCAATATCACAAATTCCGTATTGTATACAAAGTTACTTGCGTTGAACTCCATATCTTTCCGGAATGGAAGAAAGAAGCAATACACTAAACTCATGCAAAGTGAAATTGACCTCAGCAGATCTTACGTAAAAACATGAGTGGGGATTAGAGAAAATTAAACATGTTTAAGTGTTTTTGTGTTTACACGTTTGAAATTAACAGTTGCAATAAAAGTGTAAACCATCACTCACATCTTAATCAAGACTACAAACACAGAGCATTACTAATAAACTCACTATCAAAAGGACCATTCAGCTTCACCAGGAGCCGGAATCGATAAAACATCAGATCCCTTAACCTGTAGACTGTTAAACTGTATTCTGAATGGCCCACGGTCTTGCCCACTACGCGACCCCATATGCTTAAAAAAAGTGACGGTGCTCCTGTCACGTGACAATCTGGTATGAACGGTCTGTAAAACCGGAAATCATCCCAAACAGACAATATAAGTCAGACCGGAAAAGATTTAAGATGCGCACAAACACCCTGTGAGTTGCTGCCTCTTTTGTTTCGTATCTTTCCATCCGGCATCTAATTGGATTTTCAACTCAGGTAGAGTCACTTAAATTGCGCTGAAATTATAGTTGTGATGAAAACACTTCGGTTATAGCTTGAATAAATGCACAGATATCTGTGCTAAAGTAACAGTGCAATACAGCCAAATAGCGAAAATTTTAAATTAGAACAACGTAAATAACCGCCATGTCTACATATGGGCGTAAATAACCAATTGTTTGTGTGCCCTTTTGCCACTTTTGTTTCGTATCTTTCCTTCTGGCATCTAATTGAATTTTCAACTCAGGTAGAATCACTTAAATTGTGCTGAAGTTATAGTTGTGATAAAAACACTTCGGTTATAGTTTGAATAAATGCGCAGATATCTGTGCTGAAGTTATAGTTGTGATAAAAACACTTCGGTTATAGTTTGAATAAATGCGCAGATATCTGTGCTAAAGTAACAGTGCAATACAGCCAAATAACGAAAATTTTAAATTAGAACAACGTACATAACCACAATGTCTACGTATGGGCGTAAATAACCAATTGTTTGTGTGCCCTTCCTTCATATCCTTCCTTCCTTCCGACCTACCTTCTTGAGGTGGAATAGCGTGACCCACAGTAAAATAGGGAAATCCCACCACTACTGCTGATTATCACCTTACCAGGCTTACACAGTGATCACTGATAAAGTGACGGCCCGTTTTGCTGGTTCACTTCCAAGCCACGCCATCGTGACGAGGTATTAGTAGGTACGCCTGGTTCACTGTACTTCATTACTGAAGTGTTATTCTGTCTGTTTGGCTTCATTCCCATCACGTTTAATATTGTAATTTGAGGACACTTTCTCCGCAATTCATCGCCAGCCCTGCTGCAAGCCAACTCGGTTTGGCAAGCAAGTTCTTAAATGGACATTATTTCTACAAACGGCCGGGAATGCTTGACATATTTGACATACAAACCAAAATCGATGGTGGGACAAGGCCAGCTGTCTTTTCAACTGTCTTGTCCACCAGTTTATGTGAATACCATCATCCCGTGAATTATTCTGCACCACATTCCTGTGAAGTTGCCGCCATAACAGAACCAGAAGAGTCTCTTTAACAAGACCATCAACCACCAACACAACTCACCCTCAAAAAAGGGTTGAATGCGAGCATCATAGCGGCATAAATGCAGGCGCTTTAGGGCTTTTGTGAATGTCGCTGCCACCCATGCAAAAGCCCCTGGCTGCCAGTTCGCAAGTCGTTTCGGAAGTGCGCCAGTGTCGTTGTACCGTCACAACTCAAACCTTAAGCTCCGTTGCACTACATGGAACAATGGGCGAGCAGCTGTAGGCTGGCAGCGAGTGAGGAATACAAAGGCGATGTTATCTGCTGTGTATTTTCCCCCAATTTTTCTAAACGTTCATTCACCCCTTTTCGCATTGAACGTCTAGCAGAAAGGGCTCGATCTCTCATAAATCTGTTGCGTGGGTTCAGGACTTTTCCGTTGCTAGTCCCCCTTTTTTTGGCGATGTGCATTCCACCGTGAAAACACAGAGAATCAGTCAACAAACTAACGCATGTTCAAGCCTATAAAATAAAGCAAAACGCTAACAGGCGATTTTAAGAAATAGTTAAATAAATACAGATGCAAACCTATTTGCGTTGCCTTTTGGACTTATACGCCAGACTACCTGAGCAGGGAATCGAACCCACGACCTTTGAAACCAAAGGCCGAGGTCCTACCGCTGAGCCATACGGCCGTGTCAGTATGGCTCAGCGGTAGGACCTCGAGCTTTGGTTTTAAAGGTCGTGGGTTAGATTCCCCGCTCAGGCAGTCTGACATATAAGTTCAAAAGGCAACGTAAATAGGTTTGCATCTGTATTTATTTAACTCTTGTTGAGCCTTTGGCTTTCCGTCTTTAAGAAATAGTAGCATAGATTTTTTTGAAAATATTTTCCAATCCAAGAAGGTTCACTGTTTCTTTTATTTATTTATTTATATATTAGTGACTCAATAGTCATTATAAAGTCAAAATGAATCTTCTCAGGCCCTAACAAATAAGAAATAATTCGCTGGTTTACTTTAGTATTTTTTCCAGTTTTCTGACAGTTGTGATGATTACAATGTGTAAGTGTAAGGGTTACTTATGAAGTGAACGATTAGTTTCCGATTCTGAAGTCACTTATTCGATTCTGGTCTTTTTAATTCCCCCCCCCCAAATCTACTTTAAATTCAATCTTAAACACTATTTAACAGAATTTATGACTTTGAAATTTACTAGCATCTGCAGAACTCACTGTAAGCAGTCCGTGCTCCACTTTTAACTCGTTGTTAAAAAGTACGCTCCTTTACTATTTTAACCTTAACAATTATTTTCGTAGCGTTGAGTACAAATTGTCCCTTCACTTCGTAACAATTGTAGTGGCTTCATTTTCCGAAGAAAACGGTGATTTTACATTCGCCGGTGTTGAGGCCTAAAGAATCAAAATGTGGCTTTTTCACCGAGGTTGCTAACTTGTTCTGACCCTGAGGTTCAACCTTTCAGTTCAACCCCCCCCCCCCTCCCCAACATCAAAGGGAGCAGCCTACTCCAACCTGGCCTTTTATACCCGCTGGAGGAGGGATTCCCGCCAAGGTTTTACATCACGTGATTGGCTGAGTGTATTGAGCCGGTTCCAACTGGTTCAACAGTTGGAATGGCTCGCTGCATAGCTGTTGGCGCTCGGCCTAATCCCGTGTTTAGGCATCAACTGGACGAGCGTGTAGCAGGTAATGTTAACGGCAAGGTGCACCATGAAGTGTCGGCTTCGTGTTGCTTATTGCCGTACATGCAAGGCGTTACATAAAGTAATGAACAATGCCAAGGGCGCCTTCTATAATCCTGGCGAAAGTAACTCTGGTTGACAAATACTATTACCAGTTTTAAACGTTCTGGAGAAACCACCCTTCCGTAAATAAACTAGGAGAAACGTAGGCCAGAAAGACCAAGTCGATGTACTATAGGGAGTTTTGAATTTAGCAAATAAATACGGATGCAAACCTATTTACGTTGCCTTTTGAACTTATACGTCAGAGTGACTGAGCGGGGTAACAACAGGCAACGTAAATAGGTTTACATCCGTATTTATTTAACCCATCTCGACCCCATTGGCTTTCCGTCCTGTTTAATTAATTAATTTAGCACATAGTTTGTAATCCGTATTTCACACATTTTCACACATAATAATTCGTCGCTGTTGTAGCCGTAATGTGCCGCGCCATTCAAGCCTCGAGAATGGGGGGGGGGGGGAGATGAGGCTTAATGGCGCGTCGACAGCTTGGTCATTAGCGCCAACCTCATTCACAGTGCAGTGGTCCGGGTTGCCACTGCACCACACATTACAGAGAATGGCCACGGTCCGAGTGCGACTTCGGTTTCACACGCAATATATATCAAAGCGTGGCCAGCCATGTTTTTGTTCAAACTTGGAACCCAACTACGACAACGGAAACGGAAATTGAAGCTAATCGAAGTGAAACTTCGTCAAATCTTGATCGGGCACTATTTGTTTGGCTATAAGTCACCAGCTTGCGGAAATAAAAAGTCGAAGGAAAAAACAAAAGCGTACTGTCGTTTTTGTTTTGTTTTTCACTGTTGTTGTTAGGTTAGGTCAGCCTAGTTGCCTTGGCAAAAAATAATTCAAAACAAAGTTTGGCATGTTAAGTTCATAAAAACGGTTTAAAAACGTTTTTTAACCATTTTCTTCATTTATTTTTGCAGCGGGAAACATTCTTTAACTACATTTGGCAACGTGTAAAAAGAAGAGGGGACCATTACAAATGTTCGGTTTGCTTATTTATTTGTGTGTACTGCAAAAATGGCATTCTGCGTTACAACACCTACATATTTCTAAAACCCGTTATTACGCTCTGGGTCTTACAATTAGGTTTTTGGCGTTGTAAGGCAGAACGTTTACAAACGTAACTTCTAAGCTCAGTCTTCTAAGGACGAATATTTGTAGATGTTGCGTATTTAAAGTCTATGGAATAGGTGTTGTAAACAACAACTTTTATAGTTGTTATAAACCTCAACGTTTATAGGTGTTGTGAACCACAACGTCTATACGTGTTTAAACCACAACGTATATATGTGTTGTAAACCACAGCATTAGTAGGTGTTGTAAACCAAAACGTCTATAGGGGTTGCAAACAAGAACGTTTATAGGTGTCGTAAACCACAACTATGCAGGTTTTGTAAACCACAACGCATAAAATATCACAGCCAGAAACTAAATGACGTCATAAATATAATTAAGAGTAAACGTTTTGCTTAACAAAATACGTCAAGCATGACTTTTCATGCTTAAAATATTTGTTCTACCACATCTTTGAAAAGATTGTCATTCTTTAGATGAAATACTGATCACCACTGATGAAATACTGATGGTGTTCGCATACCAGTTTAGTAAACTAAAATTGTGCCTGGATTGCATTATTCAGTAGGCTATATATTTGGTAGTAATTTAACTATGCCAAACAAAATTGCTGTTCTTTAGATTTATTGCCAAAATTGCAGTCAAACTGCATTCTTTAGGCTACGATGGATTTTGCAAAATCTTAATTTTATATTGCTTTAAGTACTATTGTTCAATAGTTTCTGTGATAACCGGAAATTCAATATGGTAACCACGCTGGTGAACTGAACCTCTATAGAAGCCTCACATTTGGTGAGTAGAATGAATAGATGCTCAGTAAGTTTTGATACTGATGCAGTTAAACCATCTATATCAGTAAATGTTTGCCTTTTCCGTAATTCATTTACAACTGTTCTGACGGTATGGACGAATTAAGAAAAAGTACCCAAGCAATCCGAATACCACAACAAATGCACAGTTGCATTTGAAAGTGGTGTACATTTTTTTTCGTTCGTTACGGCCAGGTTTTACTGCAAGCCGTTAAATGATTCCTTCGCAACGTATTGGGCGTCTATGCAGTGCCTCGGAAATTCACAGGGTGTGTGCACCATCATCCTCTTGTAATTTCAGGACCGGCTTGAGTGGCGAGGGACTTCCATCGGACGGACTAACTGACAACATGGTGGTAGGTTGGCGCAATTAAGGTGATTCACGAGGTCCTTGGCAGGTTATGTGAGAGGTCATCCAGTCGGGATGTCGACCATTATTTTCCCAGAGCGCCCTCCATTTTGTGGATGGGTGACCCGCCATATTCTTTCCGTGAGCCTCGGGTAGCTGTTTTGGCTCTCATTCGCTGCTGTTGTCGCCTTCGCCCGTTGGACTTGAGGAAAATAATTAACTTGCGAGGTACGAGAGCAACACAACAACAGAAGACGGCGAAGCGTGCGTGGTGGACTGGTGCTCACACTTGGGAAAAGTTCTGCAACAACAACAACAACAAGGACGACGGCGACGACGACGTGTGTGCCGGTTTAAGGTCGCTTAGTGCCGCAACTAATTTGCCTTAGGACCGCGTTAACGTTTAATAAACTTACAGCGTGCCCTTGAATGAAGATGACGACTCGGGTGTACGTCCCTCTCTCTCGCCTAGTTGTTTCCGCCCGATTTAACGTGGCGAACACTAACTCTGACGTTTGCTCCTATTTCGGCCTCTCTGCCCAGTTCATTTCAGTTAACACGCGCACATTTTAGTTTCTATTTTTATTCCTAGAAAATAACGAATTATGTTGTATCCTTCCCTTATTGGATAATTGCCCCTGAGCCCAGATCTACAGTTAAGGCTTGGTTAACATCTGTGTAATGTGTGGCGCAGTGGCAAACTGGGACACTGCACTGTGACTGACGTTGGTATTAATAACCTGGCTGTCGACGCGCCATTAAACGTTATCGCCACCCTCCTCCATCAGCTATTTAGTAAGTTTTGAATGAGTGTATCTAGTTTTTTACCCTACAACCTCCCATTGAGATGGCCTTAAAAACTGGTGTCAAGGGCATTGAGAACTACGTGAATGGCTTTCCCCATGTACTCATGGATACATAGTAAACGCTTAAGGGATATGCGTCGAGTTATTCTGACACTGTTGGGGCTGATACGAGGTCGCATTACTAACTTACTAACTTTATCAAAGAATAAGGATGCTATGCTGCTTGCGGCGACTTTAAACGAAGAAGACCAATCAACATACTAGGCCACTGTTATCTTCAATGACTTGCTAACTTTTAAAATGAGTCCTACGAGCATATCTGGGGTTGATTTTTGTGTTTCCTAGTTTAATTTTGTGTTTTCTTGTCATTAAAACTCTTTTGCGTCATCCGACGACAATTACACTATGTTTTTTTTTTGTTGTAATCCTGACAGTTTCGATCTAGTGAATACTTGGCTAGTTACCTATCACTCGGCAAAACTTGTTTCACGTTGTTCTGGTGCGGTTCGTCTCACAAACTTTGCGAAGCACGTGTGAACAGTGTTCTATCATATTCGGCTATGTATATATAGACGCAACAGTTGGATCCAACTAACGATTTCTTTTCCCTTCATCAATACAGACCGTTGAAGTACTGTCAATTATTGTTGCAAATCACCTCTTGTTAGCTCGACTGCCTTACTGTTGTACCCCAGTTTGCCAGAAATAACACACACAAAAAAAAAGAGAAAACTCTGATTTCATCCCGTCAGATCATCATTTTTTAAACTTGATAGGAGTAATGAGACAATTAGCTACAGATCTAATCACAAGTGATCCATACCCAACTCAAAAGAAAATGGCTAGAGCTAAGCAACATTACTTTGTCTCCTCAACCCATAACGTTACTAAATAATGTTTAGGTTGGAAAGGGAGAGATGAAACGTCCGACACGAAAACATGTTTACTTCGTGAGCTTCTTACTCCGCCTCACGAAAGGGGGAAAAAAAAGTCCAAATGGGACCTAGGAGAGCGTTTTCTTCCGTGAGTCCTTTCTTCTCAGTGCCCATCATAACGTTTGATGATCGTTGCAGTGTCTCGAGACCAGCAGGAGCTATTTTCGACATAATAGCTCAAGGAAAGGAGTAACTTTTACCTTAGTTACTTGTTTCAGCTATTTTTTCAGCTATTAGTTACTTGTTTCAGCTATTTTTTCAGCTATTAGTTACTTGTTTCAGCTATTTTTCAGCTATTAGTTACTTGTTTCAGCTATTTTTTCAGCTATTAGTTACTTGTTTCAGCTATTTTTTCAGCTACTAGTTACTTGTTTCAGCTATTTTTTCAGCTATTAGTTACTTGTTTCAGCTCACCATGTACTGTTTAAGGGTGTTAATCGGTACTGTCAACTACTGACTGATTTTTCGAGCTTCAAAACTCTTGGTGATGTTTGTGTTAATGCGCCCTTTCCCCATATTATTCTTTGTTTGTACTAGGGGGGATTGAGGCTTAACGTCGTGTCGACAGCTAGTTCATTAGCGTCAACCTGTAGTCACAGTGTAGTGGTCCGGGTTGCCACAGTGCTACAAATTACAGAGATGTTAAACAAACGCCAAATCTATACCTTCGCGCAATGGTTGTTTGCTGTGACGTGCATATCACGTGACTGGGCTAGTCCAATCAGACGGCCAAACAGCCGTTGTTCTCGTTCGTCATTGGCTAACTCATGGTGACGTCACGGCAAACAGCCATTGCGCATGGTTTAGATAATATCATACATCTGTAGCCTACCTCGTACAAAAATTTATAACCTCAGATAGAAAGACGTGCTAAATTTCGTGGGAGATAAAAAGAGCGACGAACACAATCAAGAAGGTGACATTCTACAAGCACATGAGGGTAGTAATTGGCCGGTGACACGAATGATATTCAGCAGGGAAAATCCACCTCAAAAGGAAACAATGTCTTAGGTTGGTGTGTTAGGTTGTATTCAACAATACAAACAATGTATTTGTATGTGACATTATAAACCAAAGTCTCATAGCAGAAACGAAGCACGACCCCCGAAAAAAGGAACCCCTACAATGAAAACGGGCGAGTTTGTCAATTGTTTTGCTACAAGTTGAAACTGGTACGTTGGTGACTTGAAAAGAAGTTGAAATTGGCACATTGTTGCCTCGACTAACAATTTGGTCTGCGCGGTCATCGCAGAGGCATGTCATCAATGACGTCATGCGCGAAGGACAGTTTTTCTTCACACGGTACAGATTGCTCAAACCAAAGCGATAAACTGGGTGTTAGGAGGAGGGCCTAAACGGCAAATGCCCGTCTGTGGGGCAGTGCGCCTGTTAGCTCTGCTCTTGACACGGGTAGGTGTATAGGAGAGAAACGGAGAAGGGAGGGAGAGGATAGGAGAAATAGGGGTTGGGAGATGGGACGGAGAGGATTGGAGGAAAGGGAGAGTATTACAGGAATAAAAAACTGCCCGTCGCACAGTACGTTCTGGCAACACTGAGCGAAAACTGGGAAACAACCACGGGGAAAAACAAAACCCCGGGCGAAGGCGGGTACGACTGCTAGTTAGTGAATAAAACAGCTTTTATAAATAATATAGTTTCTCTTAGTGGATAACTACACAGAAAGTGTTATTTACGTTCTATGAATAATATAGCACCTATAGTCACATTAGTGAAAAGAGCTACGCATTATTCACTAAAGCCCTCTCTAGACAAAAGAAAATTTCGTGCGAAGCAATGCGTTACTACATGCGTACAAGGTCAATATTGCTGCAATCGTATAGTTGGTGGTACGCTAAGGACTAATATTGACGTCTTTGATACACCATCTTTCGTAGCCGTGCAGATGCGAGCTGCTAGTTTGGTTAAGGCCTCTCCAGACAGAAGACAATTTCGTGCGAAGCTCTGCGTAACTACGTGCCTACAAGGTCAAGATTGCAGCAATCGTGTGGTTGGTGTTGCGTTAAGGACGAATATTGAAGTCTTTTTTACACCATACTACGTCGGCGTGCAGCCGCGAGCAGCCAGTCTGGTTAGGGCTTTAGGGCTGTAAGCGTAGATCCGTCAGTGAATAATAGAGCTGCGCCATAAGCGAAAGTGGACTTGCTACGTTTTGTCCAGTACAATGCAACTTTTCAGCCATAAAAAAATCCCATGATGTGCTTCAGTATGCTTGTCTTGGTGAAAATTGACTTCTGTAAAAAGGCAACCTTGTGTCTGTATTACAGGTTCATTAGTTCTAACGAAATCTACATTAAACTACTCATTTCCTGGACAAATTCTAGAGGGACTGGTTTTTATTTTCTCGTGAGTTTATGTGTACAGAAGTCGATTATACAGAAAGTGAAGCTCTAACTCCGCCAACTCCGAGGTATAGGTCAGTAACGCGATAGCTCGTACACACTGAAGACGCTGTGCACTACTAGTCCACATCACTATGTTCCAGCTCAGCCTCCACACGAATAATGTACTGTTAGTGCACACTTCCGACAAAATGTGTGCTCTACTAAGTTCGCATACAGTGTGGCTAGCGCACAATGCTTTTTTAGCCTGAGCTGGTACACATTGATGTGCTTTATCAGTGTAAAGCGTCTCTATAATCTATTCTATTGGCTGGGATAACAGACGCCTGACCAATTGGCTTTGCCTTGTTCGCTTGTCTCGGGTTTCCATCAGGGAACTTTTCTTAACTTGCTCTTACACTTAAACTTAGATTTGTGGGTGTTTGTGTGGGTATTGGGGTGAAGGGTTCAACAAACTTCTAAAAAAAAAATCTGTAACGTTACTATTTTGTTTCTTGATATTTTTTAACCCCTAGCATTAGGGCGTATCTAGACGGGAAACCCGCACCACTGCACTGTGATTGAGGTTGGTAATAATGCCCCCGGGCTGTCGACGTGCCATAAAGCGTCAATCCCTCCCACCTAACGACCGTATGTTCTCATTTGTTCTGGATCACGATCCGTGCGCCAGTTGAGTCGAAATGAGAACGCACATTAAATGTTCACTGTACTTATTTTTAACTTATCATATAATTTTGAAAAAGATCGTTCGTGGTGTAATCATTCCAGCCACGCAGCAACTCCACTTTCCACTGCGTTGAAGCGATATTGAAGCACGGAGTACGAAGTTTTTCCAAGCCAAGGCCGACTGGGTAGATCGCTTGCTTTACCTCCCAGCTCTACTCCAATCCTTGCCGGAGCTACGTACCTTCTATCATATTCCATTTTACGTCGACCAGTGTAACGGTATCTTGCACACTTAACGCGAAATAGGTAGCTTTAGACACAAAAATTTTAAACGAGTTAACGCATAGACAGCAGGATATAACACTCCGTATAGATAAGAAAATCCCTAAAATCAGTGAAACAAGAAAAAAACTAGGTAAGCACTGGTTTTAAGCGAAGCCTGATTTCTGGTGCTCAGCGCAAGCGTTGCTTTATAGTAAAACAAGAAAAAAAACGTGGAAAAAAATTTATAAAGTGATTTTGGAGCCGAACCTCAGGAAGAGGTTGTCCCTTAAAAAGTCTGTTACTTAAAAGTTATGCTGATATGCCACCTAATTTTTTTTATGATTTTACTTATTTTAGAAAGAAAGCATTACATTTTGCTGTCTACGCTTTAACTTGTTTGAATTAGTATCACTGGTTTTTATTACATGAATCAACAAAATTAAACCTGTATTTACTGGTTTCTCTGTTTTTGAACCTAATTATTTAGTGTCATGCTTCAAACAAATCCAATAATTAAGTCAAAAACAAACTCTAGATTCACAATGTTAACAGTAGCAACTAAACTTAAATAACGTTATTAAAGCAGGCGGTTTGTTCGTGTTGATACAGACTTTACTGACAAACATAAAATACTCGCATAAAAACAATTTATATTGTAATGCTTTTGTTCTGTGACTTTAGTCGCGATCACTTGGTTGCTGGAATCACACAAAGTCAATAATTGGTCTGACCCAAAATTCAGATGCTCAGATCCGTTGACTGGCTGACCTATAGTGATTTCACACGGAATAATGTTTGTGTGCTGTGCCATGCCATGATGCCGCGCCCGCGGATTTCACACGGAATAATGTTTGCGTACCGTGCTGTCCCATGCCGCGCTCAAGCGAATCACGACGGCCGCTACGCAACAACCGGCCAACCCGGGCCAGCACGGGCTGGCGCTGCTCGGCAAGCTTTAATTATTCCGTCTGAAATCCGAACGCGCGCCGTGCCGCGCTGCTGGAAATGCTAACAAAGTTTCATTGTAGTTAAAAATTTCCCGCCACCGGTTGTTGTCAAAACAAGGAGGTTGACAACAGCCGCTTATAATTATTAAACCGTCTGAAATCAAGTCGTGCTGGCCCTCCAGAATCTGCTAAAGAGGGTTAGCCGCGTCCGAGACGAATTATTCCGTGTGAAATCACTACTAGTCGAAATCTGACTTGAATGACTCGACGGTAAACCGATCCAACACTGTTTAGCAGAAAGGACGCGAGGCTTGTCAGAAAAATGTACCAAGAAGAAGGACAACAACAAGAATTCGTAATCAGGGCTTTTGCAGTGCTTTATAACATTGTTTTGCCGTAGAGTATCGTGTGAACTCCACTTTAGGATACTCTAGGGTAAATCTTGGGTAGTTTGATATTGACATCCGAGGGTGTTTTAACCGAAACCCCAGGAGTTCCTTCTCCTCGACTTGCACAAGAGCATATCTCACTACTTTAGACTTTTCAAAGTCTCTGTGGGAGTGGTGGTGGTGGGGGGGGGGGGGGGGGCTCTTCAAAACCCCCTAGGTTCGACCACCTCGGGTTTTACTTTTCCCGGGGTCAGTTTACGCCTTACCTTATCTCTCCACCGTTTGTGCTTAAAGCACAAGAAGAAGTGGAAACTATTGAATGCGAATAGGGCTTTAGTCACTTTTCCCTGGTGCTGAGGTTATCAAACAGTTATTTCAATGGTACTCTGGTGTCAAAATTTGGTAACGGAGGTTCGACACCAGAGTACCATTGAGATAACTGTTTGACACCCTCACCACCAGGGGAAAATGAATAAAACCGTAACTGTACTCAGCAGTTGCCATTTCTTCTTGTGCTTTTAGCACTACTTGGTCACTCTCCTCATCCTGCTTTAAACATCGTTTAAATTCTCTTTTTTTTTTTTAATTGTTCGAATTGTTGTTTTGACAGGCTTGCGATTTTGACTTACTGATAAACCATTTCCTTCTTAAATGGACACTCAAATTTATCTCAACTACCAATCCCCTTTTGAAACTACTAGAAACCCTTTCGAAATGGATTCCTGTAATGACAATACCTCTTGCACTGACATTATTAAATCTAATGATAGCCTACTGAATATAAATGAACTTTCACGTAGCCAAAACCTTAAAATACTTCATCTAAATATCAGAAGCTTACGGAAAAACTGGAGCGAATTTACTTCAGTGATCGAGTCTAGCAAAATTTTATGGGATGTAATCATCATCACCGAAATCAGTATAAAAAGCAATGAAACTAAATTATATTTTTTGCATAACTATGATAGCACTTTTGTTACAAGAGAGGAGACCACTAGAGGGAGGTCTTGCAGCCTTCATTAGAAAAGATTTAGAGAACGAAATATCTGATTTTAAATGTGATACGAATGATGGGCTGAGAATTTTACTAAAATTATCTAACTCTGAAATTCTTATACTTGCTATTTACAGACAACCAAATACCAGTAAAAAACTCTTTACTGATGAACTAAAACAAGTACTTAAAAAAGAAGAAAAGAAAATTGAGAATTTGGTCTTATTGGGTGATATAAACATTGATATTTTGAGATCAGCTAAGCTTAAACACGACAAAAGCGTCGCCGAAAATTACCAAAATCTGCTTGCTTCTTTCGGCCTTATTCAAAAAATCAACATACCCACTAGACAAGAAATTATAAAAAATAAGTTGGTGGAATCATGTATCGATCATATCTCCTTTAGATCAAACTCTCGCGCTTCTACAGGCTTTGTCTGGGGGGAAAAATATCTGATCATTATCCTACGCTATACTTAGTATTGAAAACGTCGTTAACAAACACACTGATGGGGAAAATGAGAAAAATGAAACTTATTCTTTTGATGATACTAAAATTATTAACCTAATGAATGAACAAGATTGGCGTTTTCTGGACGAAATTGATGATGTGAATATAGCCTATGACGAAGTGCACAAAATTATAAATAATTTGTCAAAATAGATTTCTAAGTAATCATAAAAAAAAGAAATAAATAACGAAGCTAGAAAACCCTAGATACGCTCAAATATTATAAATAAAATAGACGAAAAAAACAATCTGTGGAAATCAATTGTCGCAAATAAAGCAAACAATTTGGGTTTAACATACAAATATAGAAACTGAAAACTGAAGTTAATAAATAAATAAACGAAGCCAAGCAAAGTCATTTTCAGAAGCTATTTGATGAGGGTCGTTCTGACTCTAAAAAAATGTGGGAAAATGTGAACAAAATTCTAGGCCGTTGAAAAATAAATATTGACGAGTCTTTAAATAAAGCCTTTCACAAAGTTGAAAGAAAAAAAGTAAGAAATGATTTTAACGTCAATTTTGCAAACCAGGTCCCAAAACTGAAAAAAACCTTCCAAAATCGCTTTGCCATCCTGAAGCAAAATAACGCACAATTAAATAATAGCTACAGACACAAATTAAGGAAACTTCAGGAAAAGATTATAACGAATAAATCTAATACCAATACAATGGGAATATTTCACACGACTATTGACGATGTTTGTTCTATTATAACAAATATGAAAAATAAAAACTCATGTGGCATTGATGGCTTCAAACACTTCTTGAATAGCAAATTCAACTCTGCAATTTTGATTTCTAAACTCTTAAACAAAATTATTGACACGGAAACATGGCCTCAACGTTTAAATGCCAGATGCTGAGACCCATCTTCAAAAAGGGTTCCAAATCTGATATGAACAATTATCGCCCAATCTCACTGCTACCAACAATTAACAAGATAATTGAAAAGGTCTTTGCAGACAAAATTACTAAATTCCTTAATAAAAACTCGTCGTTGTCCGTTAGGCA
>JAHWFP010199961.1:3474-28518 GCA_023313725.1 Lithobius niger
GGGGGGGGGTGGCTATGAGCCACGTGGTTTTTTGGGGGGGTCCAGGATCTGGCCACAGATGACCACACAGGGGGGAGGGGGGGTTAAAAATGGCTCAAAAAATGGCCACGTGGTTTTTGAATGGCCCCTAACATTACATTACATTTAGTTAGGTTAGAATTATAACCTTTGTTTCAATGAAAAACAATTATTTAGTGCAAAGAGCCCTAATTGTGGTGATCAGGCACAAAAATTCAATCTTTTTATAAGAAAAGAGTTTAACACTAAAACATCGGGTCCTAATTTTTAAGGATGAAAGCAACAAAAAAAAATGTTTAAGTTTCAACTACTAGCATACTGATTTGATTTTAATTAAACACGTGCAAACTGATTCTACTAAATTCTGGGTAGAAATTAAAACACTTAAGGGAAGCAAGTTTACTGCCGACGTCTAGTTGGACAGGTTTGCAAGTTTCTAACTTCAGGTTAGGGGTAGACTGGCTTCGCGCCACAATCCAACTGGGGAAACTGTATTTGTTCACTTCCGGTTTAATGGACACATCTAAACTCTGCTTAACATCACTGGTAGAAAAACTTCGTTTTATTTAACCATTAAGAGGTTTATTTCTCAAGTCTAACCACTCTGAAAAATTAGAGGACACAGGTTTTACAACTGGCGTAGCAAGAATCCTTTTGAGTTCACTACGCTCATTCATGCTTGGCTCGTGCGATCTTATCTGCTTTACGAGGGGATGAGTGCATGCCACGCTTGTCACAGGACTGCTAATTGAGTCCCGGTTGACTGGCTCCTTCACGCATGAGCGAGCGGTGGACAACTTAGGTTTCAACTTACTAGGCTTGCTGGAAATTACAGCGGAGTTTTTTCACGATAAACTGGGAACAACTTCGGTAGGGTGACACTTTCCTGGTTTACATAAACTGTTTAACTGTGTTATCCCATTTATGCCTAATACTACATCAAATACGGAACTAGTCGCTAACGAAACACAAGCTATGGTTTTTAGCACTTCACCACTGGTTAATTTTAAACTTAAATTTACCTGCTGCATTTTAACTTCTTGATCACTAAAAACAGTCTTGCATCTAATTATGTTTTAAACGCGGCCAATTTTTTGCGAGTTTAGCACTGACGAGATTGTTGGTGCTAGCGGTATCACATAAGAGTTTAGTGCTATATTTACCGATTGTACAGTTTAAAGTACTGGTCTTTAAAATTTCAGTAGCATCTTTACCGACGATAAAGCATGTATTTGCGGATGCCGAAGCTTTGTTAAGTTCGGGGCAACGATTGCGGAGGTGTGAGGCTGAACCGCATTCGTAACACGTTCTAACATTAGGTCTGCTACTATTGTTAGTATTTACATTGTCACTATAATCAGCGTTAGCATCTGTGCTAGTAAAGTTGTTACTGTTAGTCCCAACCGGGTTAGCTAACAAGTTATGGTTTTGTTTACCATTTCTAGAGTTGGAAGAAGCTTTAGAAGCTTGACTACCTGAATGAGTGCTAGCTTGCACTTTGCCACTTTTGGAAGCAATGTCAGCAGAAATTTGCTTATTGCGGGTTGTGCATTCGTCACACAACTTAGCTGCTTCTTGCAGCGTCCCAGTTTTGATTTGGTCGGGCAATCAGTTGCGGAGTACTACCGGGCACGATTTAGTGAATTGTTCCAAGAGGAATAAATTAACTAACTTGTCGAAACTATTGTTGACACCAGCTAACGACAACCACCTAGAAAATAAGGTTTCCAACTCGAACGCGTGTTCGTGGAAAAGTTGGACTGGGCCTATCTCTATAGACTTCTAAATTGTGCCTGCACTGACTCCTTACTCTGCACAAATCTTTCTAGTAGTTTAACTTTAACTAGATCGTAATTATGCATGTCTACTGCGTCCATTTGGTCGCATACTTTAACCGAAATTTCACCTAGTAAAGGTTGTAAATCGACGACCCATTCTGACTTTAAAATACGTTGAGTTTCCATGGTTTTCTCCAATATTTTTAAAAAGGAGTTAATTTCCGATTTCGGTCCCCAATTGTTAATTAAACGAACTGCATCAGATACCTTTCTGGCTTTAGGTCCGGAACTAACACTAGACATTTCAGAATCTGGACTTGAAGTACCACTTTTGCTGCTCTTAATTTTGCTGACTCAATTTGTTTATTGGCTAGATCAAGTTCACGTTCAACTTTACGGATTTCTAGGGCTCTAGCGGCATCGCTACTTTGGGCCCCCGTATCTTTCAACATTAATTCATGTGCACGAATTTTCTCAGCTTCGGCTGCGGCATGCGCACAAGCTTCATCCGCTTCTGCTAGCTCTAAAGCTTTAAGTTTTAACTCTTCGGCTTTTAGAAACAACTCATTTTTTTAAGGGCTAATTCTTTTTTGTTTTGAATAGCATTGTTACGCTTTTCAATGGCGCTCTCTAGAGCGTCGGAAACATCGGTTAATAAAACTTTGTTGTCTTCGTAAGCAACAGTGAGAATTTTAACGGATTCTTGCCTTACTTCTCTGACAGTTAGACCAATATTTAAACAGGCCTTCTTGAGGTCCTTGTTTGGAATACCTTCGAGTATCTCTAGTAAATCTTCCATGTTGGAAGCTTTAACGTTAATTCAAGCAGAAACAAGTTTTATGTGAATTTTTAAAGAATTAAATTGCAGCCGCAAAATAATTAAACTGTTAAGTTGGACTAGAGCACGAATTTAATCATTTCTCTAAACAACCTTTAGGTTAAACACAAGATCCATTTTTTACCCCCTAGCACTCTGGTGGATTATTAAAAGCATAAAATACACGAAACAAAACACTCGGCTTGGCGGCCAAAGCAAACCTATGTGCACTAACCTTTCTGAAAACACAATCGATGTGTGGTCCGTCTAGCCTAGCCTCCCATCGTAGACCTGGATGTAGAGCCACTTGAACGTCCGGTGATGTTTGCACAAAACGTCCTTGCACTGTGCCCTTCTGGTTGAAAGTTGAACACAAACGTCCTAGTTGGGTTTTTGGCGCTCCAATTCCTTGGGACAGGGTGGATCCTCCGGAATGATGTTGAACTTCTACTTCAACCTTCTGCAGGTTAGCCCAATTTACATCTGGTGAAGCTGAGGTTGCTGCTTTCCTCCTCCAAGCCGGATCGGGAACTATAGGCCTAGTTGTTGGCATCTAGGCAGACATCTTTTGGAAAGTAACTTTTTGTTTTGTTACTGACATCTCGGTTGCAGTTTGATGACTTACTGCGGACATCTTCTTCTTAAGATGGAACTGGTGTAGATGTAGACAGAGTGGGAGGTGTGTTTGACTTGGCACAGCACCTTGTGATCCCACCACTGCCACCAGTGTTGTAGCGGCGCTACCTGTCACGTTAGGTGCTTTTCAGATAGGCACCGACATCTGGTGTTCTGGCGAATTCTTACGTAGTACTCAGGGTGTCTGTTTTTACTTTTACGGAGAATACAGCACTGCAGTGTCTACTGCACAGTTAGGAGGGGAGCGTCCATGTCCTAGCTAAGTTTTCATGATACTAATTATTTATGGTTCACTGCCACCACGATGGGTGTTTAATTGCAGGCTTGGAGTTAAATAAAAATGATTTCTTTGTTGCCAAAACAGCTTGACCTGATAATTTTTCATTACATTCCTCGAATGTGATTTCCCCTGAAGGTTTCTTTCTCCGGTGCGCAGCCGCCTGCTTGCATGACCCTACTGCGCATGGGCGCGGCAGTACTCCCTTATAAAAGGAACAGCGTGCACGCTATCGGCATTCATTTTCCTCCAAGAGGTGTTTCCACGCCACCTCGCGCCAGACTTCCCCCGTCTTTCGCACGGAAACTTGGATTCTTCCCGATGATGGCTGCCGCATCCGAAGCTCGCACTTCGCTCGCCGCCCCCAATCATGCTCTCTCTCGTCCGCAGTCTACAACTTTCTCCCTCGGCAATCGCTGGATCTCCGCCCTTGACCTCGCCGCCGTCGGCCCGATCCTTACCACCCCACTCCTAGATGCAAGCGCCGACGCCTGCTCTGACTCTCCATTGCAACCCGGCCAACGCACCCCGCCGGTCGAACCCTTGGACCTTACGGCCCTACAAGACGATCTTCAACGGGCAAAAGCCGTCTACCGCGAAGCCAAAAGAACCCTTCAACAGGCCGTTGCAACGTCACGCTCGCCTGCTCGCAACTCTCCCTTGGATTTATCATCAAACTCTTCCCGGAAAGGACAAAGCGCCTCCCGCAGCATAGTCCGGAATATCGTCCAAGCAACGGTCCGTGAGATGCAAGTCAATCCCATGCCGCCTCCCTCTTGCACGTCTTCGGCCCGACTCGCCTGGATAGCTTCGGCCTCCAGCCGTGACTCCCACAAGCGTGGATCAACGTCTCCCTCTGGCGCCCAGAAGAAACGCAAGCCGTCTCTCTCTCTCGCCCGCAAGCATCTCCTCTTGCCGTCCCCTCGGCTACCACGGAAGGCCCGCCGCCCGCTATCCCACTCTCGTCCGGTAAACGGATCCACTTCCTGGATGACGCCACCGACGACCAGGTATTCCCGCTGGCTTCGCTCCTAAAGACGGTCGAAGAAACCATCCCCGATTGCTTCCTCTTCAAACCTGCACAGTCGGCTGACGCTCCCGTGATCAACTGTGTGCTGAAAACTGGTTGCGGTTTTCCCCTGAGAGACAAAGACACCAAACCCCGCAACCTTCTAGGGCAATCCACCACGCTGCTTACCTGCCTCCTCCGCAATGAAGGCTCCCTGCTCGACGAAGGCGACCCACTCGTCCTCGACAAAGAACCGCCACCACCTCGACCAGGCCATGAAAACAGCTTCTTTCGTCCGCTAGGCGATGGCGCTACGAACCCGAACAACTTCGCCACCTATCCAGAATGTGAATTTTTGAGCAGTGAAGATGGATTTCGGCACTGCCCTATCAATCCCCAAGAGAGCGGACATCCCAACTTTCATCCTCTATGAAAATGACAAGTGCCTTCGGCTGAGTCTTCGTGCCGCTTCACAAGCCGATGTTCTCAACACCGCAGCAAACAACTTATGTGAGAAGTTATCTCCAGACGCAAGTCCCGAAGAAATACGAAATCTTTCGTCCCTAATCACACAACTCTTTCAGAAGGCAAGCTTCGCCACGTATCACTCATTAATTGGGCCACCAGAGCCCTTCTCAACAACACTCTACTCCTCCAGGATATTGCTCTTTCGTCCGCCAACAACCTGAACGTCTCCACGACGCACCGTCTCCAAAACCAGCCCATCCACGAGTCTGACACGCTACTTTGTGGTCTTATCCCAACTCTCGCCCCGCATCGGATATCTCCAGGAAGCCTAAGCCTCAGAAGCAAATTTCTTCTAACTCTCGCCCGGGGTTCAGAAATAAACAGTCCAACCCCCGCCCGCCGCAAGACAGCTGGAACAAGCCAAGGGCTCCCACACAGCCCCTCCGTCTTACAGACTCTCGCCCGAGAAACACGCAGCCCTTTCGGACGGACCAGCCTCGCTCTCGTTCCGCCCCACGCAACCAAAAGCGAGCCACTACTCCAGATCGACGAAGCCGCCCCTCGTCACCAGGGGGCAGAACTAACTTTCGCAAGACTCAACAATGACGCCTCCCCCCTATCTTGCCTTCCAGTCGGAGCAAGACTACACCGATTCCTCCCGGCCTGGCGACTTCTGACATCAAACCAAGAAGTCCTCTCTGTAAACGAGCGCCACCGAAAAACGCCCGTTTTCCCTGTTTTTTCCTTGAGGCACCCAAATGCCTCGCCGAGGCATATCTCGCCGAATAATGGTCCGATTCTTACAAACTCTTCAACATTCAATAGCCTGTCCAAATGCAAGACTCTTGGGGAAGCCCAAGTCCGGACTTTCCATCTGAAAGACTCTCAAATCTACATTTGAAGACCGACTAAAACCACCAGCAGCGCTACTGCCTCATAGCCGCCATTGTTGTAATTTGTATTCATGTATTTTGATTTATTACTCTTATTTTCGGGCATAAAGCCCACAAACACTAGCTTAGTTGAATTTTAGGAGGAGCTTCCTCTGCGAAGGTACTGAACCTCGAGGATTTTACAGACAACAATTTGATGTGTGATATTTTTTATTGTGTTTGAACGATCGCAACTACTATGAAAAATTTCCACTTAGATCAAACATAGTCCTAAAGTTAAACCTCCAAATTAACTTCATGCGTTTTAGCATACAACTAAGCTAAACTATTTATTCATCTATTTAGCTTTTTATAATAATCTTTTGCCCCCAGAAACGCTGCCATTAGTCCAAGTAATTAGACATCGGCATTCTACCGGACACAAATTTTAGTGTATATATGTTTGTTTTAGTTCTCCTCTCAGCCCGACTGGACCCAACCAAATGCTACTGCTAGCTTGACATACTATTAAAACTAAAAGAATTCTTAAAAAGATCTGTTTCCAAGCAATTCCGTAAGTCAAACTGTGCAAAAACTTCGAATCCTCAAATTTCCCCCCCCCCCCCCAGCCAAAACTAGTTGTGGTGTATAACACTGCAGTTTACAGTTAAAGCTTATAAAATTTAATAGTGATGCTTTATGTATTACCCAGGCAAAATATTAAGCTTTAACAAGAGCCTATTCACGTTGCAAACATGTAAATATTCAATCCGTAGCCAATAATACAAAGTAAAGGCCTATTTCCCAATGTTCAATGGAGTAAAACTCAAAACAGGCCTCTCTTTTCCATTTACAAGTCCCTACTCCTTCAAACGGCTCTGCACCCAGTCCCTTTGTTCAACCGACTTCCCCTCCCACTTTCCATTGTTCTCGAGGCCCTCAGCCAATCAGACCCCCGCAGCTATCCTCGGCGTCCGAGCCTACTTCCGGTATTGTGTATAAAACCCCAGCCCCAGAACTCAATCGTTAGCACAGCTCACAGATCTCAAGCTAGAAAAGGGTCACGCCAGTCGGGAGTGGAGACGCCATGTCCGTAGGATGCCATGCCGGGCAAAATGGCAGTGGTTCGTATGTTTGTAGTTAGCTTTTGAAAATTTAATTTAGGAACCCCCAAGTCTAAATTCTAGTTTAAACTTTAACTTAAACTCTCTCTAGCTAGGGAATATTATGGTGGTGACGCCTGTAGCGGCATCTTAGGTTTCTCACCCCATAACGTCAGAGTGGTTCTCTTTCTAAAAACCAAATTTTTCCTTATTTGTTTTAAACATTAATTCAAATAACTGACGGTTTGATCTTTGTGTGGGATTCATTGGATATTCACTCCTGACGGACTTTATAAGTAGCCGAGGCTTTTATAATTTGAGGAGTTGACTTAGAAACAGCAACTCTGGGAGGTTTAAGGCTCTGTTTTATCACTTAGAAACAAAACTGTAAAACGGTTGATCTTTCATGCGTGTTTGAAACATACTGTTTGATAGATTGTAACCAGCCGAGGCTGTTCAATCTTGCGGACGACTCAAGCGAGCGTTCAGTATTACTTTTTCTACTTGAAAATTTAAATTGTTTGTATTCTGAAACACAAAACGTCGTTTTAGTCTGAAACTTGTGAAACCGAATTACATTTTTTAAATTCAAACTTTGTGCTTTTAAATAGTTTATTTCAAAAGCTTTCGTGCAAACTAAATAAATGTAAAGTGTGCTTTTCATTCCCTGTTGTTATAATAAAAACCAGGAGTTTTTAACTCCAGTTCGTTTGCTAGTTGATTAACTGTTTAAGTGTAAATAAATATGTAGACCGTTTTTAGTTTAGCTCTTGATAAACGGTTAAATTTCCATCGCTGGTGGCAGTGAAATACCAGCAGTATTAAGGTTAGGCCCCTTTAATTTAGGACACGACGCTCCATCCCCCATGCTGGGACTGTAGCCCATGCTGTGCTTATGCCGTAAAAGTCGCAATAATCACCGCAACACCTTAAGCTGAATCTCCGTGTCAAACCAGGAAACCGGGGGCGTTACAAGCACCTCAGCCGTCGTAGCGTCCGCCGTTACAACTCCATCATCGAACACGGTTTTCGTCCGAAATTTCTATCAAACCCACCTCTTCTCCCAACACCATCTTGGGATTTTTCCCCGCCCACAACTCCAGCACTTTCGTTCGAGGTCTCAGAGCTTCTCCGGAAAGAGGCGATAAGGGAATGCCACGAACCAAGCCCGGGCTTCTACAGCTCCATTTTCACCCGACCAAAGAAGTCAGGAGGCTCCCGCTTGATATTCAACATGAAACCTCTTAACAATTACATCCAAAACGATAATTTCAAAATGGAAACTCTCGAATCGATCCGCCTTGCGTTCAAACAAAACGACTGGACAGTCTCAATAGACCTGGAAGATTCTTACCTCCACGTTCTACTTCACCCGGGTATCACCCGCCTCTTTCGGTTCATCTACAACCAAAGGGTCTACGAAGTCCGCTGTCTTCCCTTCGGCCTCAATGCAGCCCCCAGAATTTTCACAACGGTCCTCAAACCTATATTGGCAAACCTACACCAAAACGAAATTCAAGCCAACGCTTATCTAGACGACTGGGCCCTCAACGATCCGGACCCTCTCAAACTGGAACGAAACAAAGACATCACCATCTCCCTCTTAAATCAACTGGGCTTCGGGGTGAATTACTCAAAATCACGCCTAACACCAGCACAAGTCTTCACCTTTCTAAGAGCCTCCTTCGATCTGCGCACAGCGAGAATTGCCCCATCCCCGGAACGAATAGAAGACCTCCTTCTCCACACCCGTCACTTTCGGTCGAACCCAAGTTTCTCTCCACGGGAACTGAACTCTCTCATCGGGAAAATGGACGCAATGGCGAACCTCGTCCCCTACGGCCGATGGATGGTAAGACCGCTCCACCACCACCGCATCGACAACCAGTCAGTCAATCAGAACTTCCCAGACATGCAAGTCCCCATCAGCCCCAGTTTTCCCTTGGACTCCCTCCTTTGGTGGACGGACATCACCAACCTCACAAGGACACAACCTCTTCACGAGCCACGCCCCGAACTGCTCATTTTTACAGACGCCTCGAAGACCGGCTGGGGCGCCCACCTCGGGCCTCGGGCCTCTGGCCCCCAAACTGCACAGATCACATCAACTACCTCGAACTACGAGCAATCCTACTTGCCCTTCAACATTTCCTTCCGAAAATCAAAAACAACACGATTCAAGTCCAATCCGACAACACGACTGCTCTAGCCTACATAAGGAAAGAAGGAGGCACGAAATCCAGATCTCTTCACGGCCTAACATCAGAAATTTTCAATCTCTGCATACCGCACAACATCACTCTCCTTCCCCTCCACATCCCAGGCAACAGGAATGTGATTGCCGACTCTGTCACGCCAGAAGCCGCCGACGGGCGAATGGTGCCTCAAGAAATCCATTTGCGAATCTCTCTTCACCATCTGGGGAACCCCAATGATAGACCTGTTCCAGACTTCCCCTCAACATAAGCCCGATTCCGGACGACAAAGCAGTGGCAATAGACGCCCTGACGTTCCCATGGCACAACCTATACGCATACCTCTTTCCTCCCTTCAAGCTAATTCCACAAGCCCTCCTAAAAATCCAAGAAAGCCAGAGCCTGTTCGTTCTCGTCACTCCCCTATGGCCATCGGCAGCGTGGTTCCCGCTCCTGCTAAAACTTCTAGTCGACACTCCAAGAAGTCTGCCTCCTCATCCAGATCTTCTGTCCCAACAGAAAGGGACAAAACTACACCCGAACATACCAAACCTCAATCTACACGGGCGGCTACTATCATCAAACTCCTCAAAAAGGCTGGAATTCATCGAGAAGAGGCCAAACGCATTGCCTCAAAGGCAACTAGGGACTCCACTAATCGAATGTACGACAGCCACTGGTCTAAATGGATTCGTTGGTGTATCACAAAACAAGCTAATCCTATCAACCCACCTCTTCCCACCCTCCTGAACTTCTTCAGAAACCTGTTCAACATCGACCAACTAAAAGGCTCCACAATCTTGGTATACCGATCCGCCCTAAACACCGTCTTCAAAGCCGCCAACAGCACAAAACTACTCGAAGACTACTGCATTTTGGCACTCCTACGCTCTTACGAAAATGAAAGACCTACAACCAGGAGATTCATAACCGACTGGGACCTTTCACTCGTCCTCCAGTCCCTAACGAGTGAACCATATGAGCCCCTCCACGACACTTATCTTCACCTCATGACCCGGAAGACGGTCTTCCTCGTAACTCTCGCAGCCAGCCTACGATGTTCAGAGATCCAAGCCCTCTCGGCAGATCCAGCATACTGCATCTTCGGCCCCAACTTCTCCTCTGTAACTCTCTACCCAAGATCGACATTCAGAACAAAAACACAAAAACCTCAGAACCACCAAAACCAATCTCTTTCCCGGCACTATCCTCCCTAGTTGGCAACGAACCTGAACGCCTTCTTTGCCCAGTCAGAGCCCTACACTTCTACCTAGCCCGGACGCGCCACGAAGACATCCGCCGCGGTAGGAACCAACTTTTTCTCCCAATTAATCCCCAAAGGGGCGAAACATCTGCCGCCATGGTATCAAGATGGATTAAGAAAACAATCAAAGCAGCCAACGACAAAACCCCGAAAGAGAGCATGAGAGTGACGGCTCACAAAATGAGAGCTATCTCCACATCATGGGCCCACCACAACGCTATTCCAATAGAAGAAATTCTAGCAGCAGCCTCTTGGCGACATCAAACGACCTTCACCTCCCACTACCTGAGGGACATGTCAAGAGAAGAATCAGGACTACACCGGCTGGGACCAATCGTCGCAGCCAGAAACGTAGTCAACCCCCCATGAAGCACTCAGAACACAGAACCAGGCCATCCATGAAGGAAGCAAGCCACCCAGATGAAAGCAAGCCACCCAGATGAAAGCAAGCCACCTAGAAGGAAGCAAGCCACCCAGATGGAAGCAAGCCATTCAGAAGGAAGCAAGACTCCCAAACGGCCCTTTTCAGGGCCACCATATCCTACGAAAGAGACGAAGTTCCTGTCATTAACCTGTTCTGAATAAAGTGCAAATTTTTTCTCTTCCAGACTAAAGATTTTTGGGGAAAACGCCTGCTTGCACCCCGGGGCACTTGTTGAGGCGGTGCCCACCACCGAAAGTGACGAGGTTTGCTGATAATGCAAAATTATCAGGTTGAGATGTTTTGGCAACAAAGAAAGAACATTTTGCCAGCCCCCAGCTAGGCCGGCTAAAAATGGTTTCTTTGTGCCTAAAACATACTTAACCTACTCCCCGCCCTGCCTCCCCTCTCGAGTCACCGCCTGACACATTGAGAGAAAATGAATGCCGATAGCGTGCACGCTGTTGCTTTTATAAGGGAGTACTGCCGCGCCCATGCGCAGTAGGGTCATGCAAGCAGGCGGCTGCGCGCCGGAAAAAGAAACCTCCAGGGAAAATCACATTCGAGGAATGTAATGCAAAATTATCAAGTTAAGTATGTTTTAGGCACAAAGAAACCATTTTTAGCCGGCCTAGCTCGAGGCCGGCAAAATGTTCTTTTTAGTTATTGTAATGTTGAATTGGCGTTGTTTTTTCGAAATGTGTTCATGTGTTGGGTTTTTTAATGTTGTTGGTTGCGACGCTGGTTTCGGTTTGGTAACGACGCTGGTTTCGGTTTGGCAACGGCGCTAGTTTCGTTTTGGCTGTGGCGCTAGTTTCGTTTTGGCTGCGGCGCTCCTCGACTTCCGGTTTTGCAGTGTGGTGGCTCTGGTGTCGTCGCTGACGTTTTGGTGGTGAAAATTACGAACGTGTGCTTAAGATGAAGAACTACATCATTCTTCTGATGTACGGCAGGTTCGGTGGTTGTGCAGAATGACGTTCTTTTCTCCGACAATGTAAGTTAGGGAGGTGGCCACTCCCAACTTAATTACAACGCGCTTGTCCTTCGTTAACCCAAAGTTACTGCCATGTGAATCAAACGAAGTAGAAGGACGCAATTATAACCGACGCCATGGTGGACGAACTTGTCTATTTGCTACTTGCCGTTTGTCTTGAGTCTCACTCGCCACTAGTTGAGAATTTCAGATGTCGTTGAAACGCCGAGAGTCAATTCCACGGTAGACGTATCGGACTATTTCTAATTGTCGTCAAAGTTTTTGTGGCAAGAGAGGAGCGACTGGGAGTAGACGAAGGAACTGTTGCTTTACTCAGCCCTGAGTGTGATAAAGCCGTCTCCGTAACTATCAAGTTTCACCAGGTGTTGATGCCAGGTCCATTATAAGCTACGAACTTCGACAGCCACTGTGTAATGAATTCCCCTAAACCACGACTCGTCATATTGGTCCGTGAGTAAAAACTAGAACTGATTAACGTCTGCATTTAACTGTAGTGTCAAGTTGTGGAACAATGGCGCACATTAACGCCAGCCATAAAAACCGAAACTGCCAAACGTATATCCTTTAAAGCGTCGTATTTATTATTTTGCGTTTTTATGTGTTCATTTGACAGTAATTCCTAAATTTTGATGATAGGAAAAAAATTGGTTAAGAATAATATGGCGCTTGTCCTCAAAGTAAAAATTATGTCCAGGGTAAGAGGAAGCTGTGCTTCTCCATGGATTTAGTACGATGTTTCTGCTCATTTGAAATGAATACTATCATTGGATAAAAATTAAGCCGAATGAAAGAAATGTGCTAGAACCGGAATACTGGTATATTCTGAGAAATTGAAAATACTTATTCGAAAGGAAATTATAGATATTTTTATCTCCTTTTGTATTGGAGGAAGCTAGCCTATTTACACCAATTAATTGCAAACCATAGGTGAGATTAATTTGAGGTAGCCTATAGATAACGAATTGCCGAAAGTGATTTAATATTTAAATCCAACTTAAGCTTTTAGAGCTCATGGTGTAGTCCATTAGGGACAACTTAACTTATTAACACATTAGGAATATTGTGAAATAAATGTTTATATTTTTGTTATCTTACGATTCATGTGTATGAATTCTTGGTCTCTGAAAAACATGATTGAACCCGGGGAATTTGTGCGATAACATTTGAATCAAGCTTAAAAGAAAGCGAAATTTAGGTGTTACATTATTTAACTCATACAATTAAATCTACACGTAGTCAAGACTGTCGTTTAAAACAACGCTTGGTTTTTTAATAGAACATGTTGGACTTTACACTACATTTGAAACACTATAGGTTACAAAATAATCTTTAAAAGCTTTAAATTAAAGCACACGACGATTTACGATAAAATCGGCAAGATGAACGAATGAAAAGTTCATACACTATAATAAAATTTCGATCAGAAAAGTTGTTTGAGTCACCGGACTCTCTAAAGTTACATAAAGCACCTTACATTTGTAAAATAGTCTAAGTTATGTTTCAAAAGCCACTGCCAAAGGTCAAACTACCTCAAATGGTAAACCGGGTATACAACCCAAAAGACGTCTAAGCTCTAAGATTAAACCATTTTGATTATTTAGAAGATCCTGTGTTCAACATAAATAAGAAATAAAAGCCGGTTTTTAGGAAGGGGACCTTAACCCTAAGAGCACTAGAGCTAAAATGTAGATCATGCTCCCTCAAGACTAAGGTTTTGCAGCATTTTTTTTTTGGTCGCGCATAGCTTTAGTTAAAAGTCAATAAAAAATTAACTAGACGAGCTAGGAAAATGTTCTTTACATGTTTTTGAAGCTAATGAATCAGGCTACATTTCTATGCTAATAAAAAGCACCCAAGTTGTTATTATTATGTGTAAATAAATTCTTGAAGTTGTCATTAGCATTGTTATGAAATAATTTTATGGTAGAAAATTGACTTTTGACACGATTTTCCTGCAGTGACATAGCATTATTTATTTACAAAAACATAGCACATACTTTCACCTACCCAGGTTCAAAAGCACAAAAATTAAAAACTAGTAGTTTTGAAGAAAAAAAATAAAATGTACGCTGCTGTACACAAAAAAAATTTACGGCATTGCAGGTAAGCCAATTCAAGCACAAGTAGCCTACACTTACTAACCCAGCTAGCTTAGGCCTACGCCTATGTATAGGCCTAGGAAGCATTTTTTTTTCTTTTGTGGGCCTCAAAACATACTACACATGTGCCTACATTGCATGGTTTGCAAAAATATGAAGAACGTTTACGCTTTTTTGCATTCAAACTGGAACAAACAACACAGTTCATCTCTTTTTGCCTTTTTTCTGTCTTTGGTAGTTTCTCCAATTTACACTCTGCATGTGTTCTTTCTTGATACTGTGCCTCACGTTCAGTATGCCCAGCAATCAAGCCAGCAATAATGCTTTTCATATACTTTTCTCTTGATAGAGGTTTGTACTCTTTCGCATCAAAACCAGGGTCATTTGCATCCATTTCCATTCTTTTTTCAAGTGTGCAGCAGTACACAATGTATGAATTTGACAGAAGGCGTTGCAAAATGTTGAAAAACACCTTTCTGTACCATTTGTACGACCGTCTTTCATCTTCGTAAGTGTAGATTTTTTGGTCGGCCAAGTCAACACCGCCCATGTTTCTGTTGTACGTATCGACGGTTTCTGGAACCGTAATGTTTTTTCCACGCCGAGTTACTCCTACACCCGTTGCAATGTTGTATGTAGACAGCAGCAGCACTGTTTTTTTCTGCGATTTTTTTTCACGAAATGCTGAACACAACATTTTATTAGAACGCTGATGTAAAAAGGTCTCTGGTTGGAGTTTAGCTTTCAATATGTCTTCGGGAATATTTTTTCTGTTACGTCTCAGAGTACCAATCAAGTACGTGGATTTTATAAACAAATCTTTAGCTAGTTGTACAGACGTATAGAAGTTATCGACAACAAGAATGTATCCCTTGTTCATAAAACTGTTCATCAAATCAAACACCACATCGTAACTTTGTCCAAAAGCACTAGTGACAATGTCACTACCTTTCCCTGCATAAATTCGTAGGGTGCAAATGTAACCAGAAGCACTCTCACACAAAACCCACAATTTTATGCCCCACCTGTGATGTTTTTTGTTTGGCATGTATTGTATGAGATTGGTCCTATTTTTTAGGCCTACCAGACTCTCATCAATACTCAAAAAACGCTTGGGTACAAAATATTTCATGTATACGACATTTGCGTGATCGAGAATAGGCCTAATTTTATAAAGCCTGTCAAAATTAGGATCCCCACGTGCAGGAGCAACAGAATTGTCGGTGAAATGAAAACATCGAAATAAAAAGAGGAATTTATCCCTTGCTATTACATCGGAAAATCCAGGCGTTCTTTGTAAAAAATCGACTTGATTCCAATAATCGGACAAGCGGGGTTTCCACACTAGGCATGTATTGAGTAAAAGGCCTAAAAGCACTCGCAATCGTTTCACTGACATTTTTCCGGTATTTGTAAACCATGCATACAAACGTTCAAATGTTTTTGATCGCTTACTGGGATCGGCTGCCAATAGATTTTCGTAAGCCGAATGCAGTTGATCACAGTACCTGTTGGATTCAACACAAATCATGTCCATCAAATCCACAGTAAAAAAAAGCAAAAAGAAATCCAAAGGTTTTACACATCGTCTTGGAACATTTTCGGGTCCAGGAATCGACGTAAATTTATGATCTTTGGATCGTTTGGCTTCAGTTTCGTTATCAACAGTCTCCCACTTATCGGGTTTAGGCCTATTGCGTATCGGACGATCGTCAGCGTCACTTTCGCTCGCACTTTCTTCACTATCGGCCCCAGATTCAATGGATTCCTCACTACTAAAATCGTCATCCGACGATAAAATTAAATCTTCAACATTATTTCTTCTTTCGAATCCTTCAAAATCAATGGATTCATCTTCCGAATCGCCAAATAAATTGGAAAACGTTGAGTTAGAAGGCTGAGTCGAACCGCAGCTGGCGTCCGCCATTTTGGAAATCGCGAAGCAAGCAAGCATCCCAACGCGTGATGCAAGGTCCGCTGTGATTGGCTGCCAGAGACGATGTCTACGTCTGAGAACCAATCGGAAGGCCGGAATGGAAAAAGGACATTCCAAGCTCTCTAACAAGCTCTTACATGATTGGCTAGCTCCAACACGTTTTATTTTAGACGCGTTTAAAGTTTGAGGCCGATGCTTCGGCTCTTAGTGCTGTAGGCACGCGATCGCGAGTGCCGAATATTCGGCCGATAGTACTCTTAGGGTTAAACCCTTAAGTTATGGACGTTCTAGGCCAGAAATGCCGATGGCGGTTAACTATCCATAATCATTCTCAAAGTTAGAAGTTAAGTTTAAATTTTAAGAACTATAAATTTAGAATTGAAGTCCAAAAGAATACTTTCAAAAAATTAAACTAATTACCAACGAACTGCTACCTTGCCCGGCATGGCAACATTCGGACCCTGGGGGACATCTCCACTCCGACCGACGTAGCAACCTCTAGCCTTTGAGATCCGTGAGCAATGCTGACGATTTCCCTCTGGAGCTGAGTTTTATACCAGCTGCTTGGCAGCCAGGGAGAGGGAAAACACGGACTGTAGGAAAGCGACCGGGGGTGGGGGACCTCTGGAGGAGGGGAAACTGACTCAGACCAGCCAGGCTGTCACTACCAGAAGTAGGCATGACGGCGCGGACGGGCAGGGTAGCTTTGAGCTCTGAGTGGTGGGGAAATTGAATACTGTAATCTGGTTGGAAGGGAATATTGGCAGTAAGGAGAGCAAAGGGAATTGCCGACTTTTGTGGACTGGGAGGCCTTAGGAACTGAGTTTTGAACTCACAAAGTGAATAGGCCTATGAATTAAAACTACGATATTATGTATCGCAACTATTGAAGGAGGGGGGGGGGAACGGAGTTTGCTGTTCAAATCATTATTAAAGTTTAATAGAAGGATGGTTCCTTTCTGATCTATTGCAAGATTAATAGTAGAAAAAGGCTTTATATACATTTGGATGAGGTTGCTATGGTCGGAGCCCTGAAAAAAAAAATACAAGATAAACACTTTTTGGAGAAAATATCCGGTAAAATATTATATTAAGAAAAATGCCGTTTTTGGACAAGGTCGAGTTCATGGGAAGAAGTTACATTAATAAATTGCTTTCTAAAAGCACTAAGCAAAAGATTAAATGAACCAGCTTGTGTGTAGATGCTAGAACGCATTTTAGTTTACAACATTATTACAGCCGAAAATAATGACAAGAGTGCAATCGAAGTTTTCATAACAAATCAAAACCGGTATTGAAGTTCAAAATAAAAACGTAGAGTGCGGGTCCTCAGTATATTTATGTGGTTGAGTGCCGATGGGCAGCCCCTCCTACAACACATTAAGCTAGTCGGCTTTATGCCCGAGAAAAAAAATATAAATAATTACAAATTTACAAGTTTGGGTTTTCGGAAAATGGCGATCGTTGATTTGCGTGCGGTGCGCTCAGTTTGGAGCGTTTTTTCAAATGGCTGTAGATAATTGTAGAAGATGAAATTTAAAGTTCTGTTTTCGCAGAGTTGAAGACAGAGTTTGTGGCTATTAAGCATTGAAAACAGAGATCGTTTTGAACCATTTTCCTGGGAGTTACACAAAGTTAAAGAGGAAGGCTCTGAGTAAGGCCTATAGCGCTAAGAAAAAAAAATTGTTCCCCGAGTTTTTGATCTTTGGTGCCGGGTATCCTAACCAATCTGGATTTTTGGCCAAATGCCTTTACACTATGCTTGCTTGTGTGCAGCACCCATGTCAACTGATTGGTAATTGGTAGCCTCTGAGAAAGCAATACCTGACCTACGTTTAGTTGATTTAATTGGTTAGGTGCATCGGGTGATTCATTCACGTCTCTTAGCCGCAATTGCTCTAAATGCCTTCTTAGCGTCACACCATCATTGTCTTTGCGAACTTCACACAGTTGAAACCTGAGATCTTTTGAGACTAGCTGGCAACCATTTACGTCCAATAGTGTGCAAATAGTTGCATGCTCATACTAATTTATTTTATGTGGGGCCTTTTGTTGTACGATTTTGATTTGGCATACTGTTTCCTATGAACAATCTCAATAAAATTTGGTTAACAGTAAGTATAACCTGCCCTTCATTTCCCTGACCAAGGAAAAGCTTACTAGGTAGCATTTGGGGTGATTCTGACACATGTTAAATAATTATTTACAGTTTGTTTCACAGACCCCCCCCGCCTTTCAGCTTTATAGGCTCTTTTGAACGAATGGACAAAAATTTTAGCTTGCCCGTTGCACCACGGTGCATATGCTGGACTAGTTATGTGACGAACACCATTTAATTTTAAAATGCCTAAATTCATGGCTCGTCCATTGCGGATGATTATCTGTAAATAAAGTAGAAATTAGCCCAAAATCAGTCATAAAATCTTCAAAAACGTCGATTACTTCTTAGATGTTGTGACCTTAATAATTTTAACAAAAGGATACTTTGAATACCGGTATGTGTCAACCATTATCAAAAACATGTAACCGTCCATCGGCGCAGCGAATTCTTCATGGGCTCGTTCATTTGGTTTTAAAGGGTATCAAAGTTATGCTTATGATGGAATATTTTTATTTTGCCGACAAGCATCACACATTTTAACCTTTTTTCTAGCTGCTCGTCAATTTTGCGCCACCAACATTGTGAACAAGCTAATCCCTTAATTCTGTCAATACCGCAATATCCGCTACGTAGGTCCTTCAAAATTTCTTATGAAACTAACGGCATAATTACACGACACCCCCAAAATAATGTGCTGCGCTTAAGCGATATTTCATTACGCCATACAAAATATGGCTTGATTTCAGTGTCGTTGACCTTCTCAGGCCAACCACGTTTAGTGTACCAGAAAACCTTTGATAAGATAGGGTCTTTAGCTGTGGCCTTAGCCAGTATCCCAGTTATGCTTATGGTGTAGTATCTTTATTATGCTGACAAGCATCACACATTTTAACCCTTTTCTAGCTGCTCGTCGATTTTGCGCCACCAACATTTTGAGCAAGCTAATCTTTTAATTCTGTAAATACCGCAACGTCCGCTACGTAGGTCCTTCAAAATTTGCCTATGAAATAGTAAAGGCATAATTACACGACTCCGCCAAAATAATGTACTGTGTTTAAGCGATATTTCATTACGCCATACAAAATATGGCTTGATTTCAGGGTCGTTGACCTTCTCAGGCCAACCACGCTTAGTGAACCGTAAAACCTTTGATAAGATAGGGTCTTTAGCTGTAGCCTTAGCCAAAGTTTCACCATGTAAAGGAAGTATTTCAATGGTTTCAGCTGCCAACACTTTGTAATGCTCAGTTTTCTCTTTAAAATTTTTGTTGCTGGATAAAGGTAAACGTGATAAGTATCTGCAGTTAAATCCCCCCGCTATATGCTGAAAAGTGCAATCGTACTCGTTCAACATTAATGCACAGTGTTGCACCTTGGTGGCTACAATTTGCAGAATGCTACACTTTTCTCCATAGATCCACAGTAGTCCTTTGTAATCCGAATGGAGGATGATATGCTGTGCGTACAGATACTCGTGGAAATTTTTAACCCTCAGGAAATACTGAAAGCTTCGAAATGCGAATAGCCCTGCTCTGCACGTGTAAGTTTGCGCGAAGCAAAAGCTATGGGTCTGTCGCACCGGCTTGCCATCACATACATTAGAGAACTTCCTACACCGTAAGGGATTGCATCACACACTAGCTTAAGCTTTGGATTATAGTGTACCAAAACTTTAGATTGCATAAATAACTTCTTTACTGCTTTTACAAATTTATTGCATTCTGGTCCCCATTCCAACTTAACCTTAGGGCCTTGTAACTGGGCTAGAACATGTGTAAGGTTTAGCAAATATTTGGCATATTGATTTATAAATTCGAGAAAGCTTCGCAATTCAGGAACGTTGCGAGGGTTTGGCGCATTAAGAATGGGTTCAACTACCTCCGGTAACGTGTGCATTCCCTCCTTATCAATAATGTGACCGAAATACTTTAAACCATGCAGCGATAATTTGCACTTAAATTATTGATCCCCAGGCACAGCCCTGAGCTTTGTAGGCAGTTCATAACTTGTCTAGTGCATCGTTATGTTCCTGCCCCTTGCCCCTAACTAGAATATCGTCATAGAAAGGTTGGCATTTTCGGATGCTGGCTGTAAGCTGACCATTAAGCGCTGGAAAATTCCGGGGCAGTTGGCCAATCCCAGCGAAATCCTTAACCACCTAAATAGCCCTAACGGCGTGTTTATGGTTAGAACGTCCTGTACACTTTTATCAAGCTCAATTTGAAGAAATGCGTCTTTAAGATCGATTAAGCTGAAAGTATCACAGCCAGATAGTTCACTGAACAGCTCAGCAGCAGCTGGAGTCGGATAATGATCCACTTCCAACTGTGGGTTTAATGTTGTACTATAATCGCCGATAACTCATATTTGTCCATTTGGCTTGTGCTTAACTACAATCGGCGTTGCCCACTCACTTGTTGACTTAACAGATTGATAAGTTTGAGAATTCCTAGTTATACGAGACGTTTAATATCGTCATTAACTTTGTCTTTCAAAGCTAGCGGTACTGGGTAAACCTCCCAATAGACAAGCTTTGCGTAGTTTTTAAGCTGGATTTTAGCCTTATAATCCTTGAACTTGCCCAGGCCAGGCTGAAAAAGTTCAGGACTGGCCTCCCTTTCTTTGGTGTTAACAGTAGTCTTTGAAATTTTAACCTTATTACAATTTTCAATCCTGTAATTTTGTAGTAAATAAAATTGCGACATGTCAACTTTAAATGTACTTATCCAGTCTTTGCCCATACGAGCAGGCTTTTCGTAACCAGCTACTATCAGTTTGATTACCCAGTTTAACTTTCAAGTTAATTATTTGTCAGGGTGCCCCGCCTCAGGCCGCATCGCCCCTGACAACGCTCGACTCTCTTTAACGCCTTCCCACTTGTCAGTCAGTTGGAGTGAGCGTCTCGCTTAAAGACGCCAGCCGACCTGAAACTGGCCCTTCAGTTTGAGATTAAACCCAACCCGTCATCACGAAAATAGACCCCTCAGCCGTTCAATTTTACGTTATTCGGCTGGCTAATGAAAAAATTCGGTCGATTTTCGGCTAGCCAATCTTAGCTGACAATTTTTTCGGCCGCTAACGGCTTAAGTCAATTACAGCGGCTATTGGCTTAGCCTACACTAATTTTGGCAATTCCTACATTAAAATGGGAGCAACATAAAAAAAAATTTAGAAGCTAAAGCATTATTATGTAGCCTATGCAGGTTTTAGTTTTACGCCACATCAAATTTTAAGTAAGCTATGTCAACACAATTTTAACACATGAAATATGCTGCAAATCATAGCCTATAAAGGTTGGTCCACAAAAAACTGACAATCCAATATTTTCTAAGTCCAACTTTTCTAGTTAGCACCTCTCAAACCAGAAGAGGACAGAAATAAACTCTAATTAAACGGGCAAATTTCTGTCCTCAGGGAGTTTCAGTCATGTGGCCAGATCAGGACAAGCTCATTGGCTAAAGTTGGCAGGCATCAAAGAGCGGATAGAGGTCGTATACCCCAACCAGTCCTGAGTTAGTGCTAACTTGATGCCAAGCAGAAGTTTTTACGTCCGATTCGCATTTTGAAGATTCAAGGCAGGGCCCCCACAATGGGGGGGCTCATGTGGACCCACTGTACTCAAGGGGCCCGCACGGCCCCCCCCAATTTTTTTTTCTCAATTGTGAGTTTTGATGACTGAGTAATGTAGTCGATTTGAGCGTATTGTGAATTTTTTTTATACTCCTAACAAATAACTCCAATCCAGCGGCAACGAGCATGGAGCAGGAGCACTGTAGTGCAAGCCTCTCAGTTTGTCAGGGCAGACAAGTCTTCAAACTTAAGCAGCCCGGATTAATGAATGAACCAACCCATTAAGCACAATAGTGCCTGACGAATATTATATCATAGTGTAACCTTTTTAAGATTTCAGTCGGGGGAGGGAGGGCCCGCTATTGTAGTCCCGGGCTCCTTACTTTTATGTGGGGGCCCTGATTCAAGGTACAAATTCACACTGTTCCAAAAGTGAAACCGAATTGCAACCGAGTGTGATATTTAACAAATTAAAAATTATTTTATGGCTAGCCTGTATATTTTTTGGTGGCGGCTGGTTAATAGCTAGCCAAACAAAAATAAGGCGAATATTCGGCTGACGTATTTCCAGCGGATGCTTCGGCTATCAGTGGTGGCTGAGGGGACTACACAAAAAGGGTCGCCGACTCACTCAGTTGTGGGGGGGGGGAGGGCGTTTTCAGAGGCAGATACAGAACCTGGTGGCAGTCACTTCCGTCGATACCAAAAACTTGGCAGGAATTAACCACTAGACTGCAAAAGAACTTCAGGAAGCCGATCCAAGACCACGAACACAAGGCACACATCGCTACTCTACGTCAACGAACAGACGAACCTCCGGCAGAATTTGTGCATTAGGTCAGGAAGCAGATCAATAAGCTGCATTTCAATATTTCACCTCAAGAACAAGCAGGGATGATTATGAGCCAGATATGAGCTCGTCTTAGCCTGCATTTCACGAACCAAGTAATTCTTTCTCCAGATGACTTGCTTCAGGCTTGCCTCGACACATACGTTTCCCTCCAAAGAGACAAGCGGACGCATCGCAGAAACCAGCCCATAGAAGTCAGGAACCGCAACGTCAAGCCATACGTTGATCACCAGCGAGCGAAACGAAGCAACCTGCGACAGCTACTTCAACTTTAACCCGGCAGCTACGCCTTTTCGAAACGAATCCTCCACAAGCAATCAATACTCTGAGAACAGAGGAAGAGGAAGTCGGAAATGACGACGATCAAAACCTACGAAGTCAGCGAAGAAGCGCCGCAGCAAAACGACGCAGACCAGCGAGCCCCAAGCCCTGGCATAAAGACCTAACCTGCTACAACTGCTCAGAGGTAGGTCATGTCTCTACGGTCTGCACCAAGCCGAAGCGTCAGCCGAATCCGACAACAGATGACGAAGACAACTCCAAATATTGTACGTGCCCGCCTAGGAAGATGTTTGCAATCCCAGCGACTGCGCATGGTGTAACCTTTTTTTGTGGTTTGGACACTGGTTGTCTTAAATCAGCGATCAAGACGGAATGGCTGTTCAAGATTCTCCCGAAAGCTGAAAAGCTGATAAGTCCTTTTGAAGGAGAACCACCCACTTACGCCGATGACACAACAGGAAAACTACCTAGAGGTCAAGTGTTACTCAGGATTAGAACGCACAACAAACACGTCAGGATGGACTTCGCCGTACACGACAGTCTTGCGGTCAACTGCCTATGGGTCTGCACTACGCAGGAATGATGAGGCTGAACAGAGACTGTGCTAACAAGGTAGTAAACTTTGATGGTGGCATCAGAAACACTTTCCCTCTCACGGCACATGCAGCTAACCCGAACTGACCGACGACAAACCCGCTTTGGTTCGTCAACTCTCCGGAAGGCAAACGTTTGAACCAACTTACGCCAGGTGAATTCGAGTTTCTAGAGACGCTGCTGGAGAATCACAAGGACGTTTTTCCTGGACGCCCGGGCAAAGTCTCGCAAGCCGAATACAAGATAACTTTGAAAGAAAACGCCAAATCCGTGGCTCAGTGATGCTACGCAACATCCACACATCCACAGAGAAATCGATGCCATGATTGACAAGCTGGAGAAAAGCGGCAGAATTGAGGAGAGTGATAGCAAGTGGGCCTCACCTTTTTTTCTGAAAAGGAAGAAAAACGGAGGAGGTTTCTGCCCAGTTCTGGACTATTGTGAACTTAACAAACAGGTGGAAACTGAACAATATCCCATGCCGAGGACGGACGAAATCTTCCATTTCCTAGCGGTGGCAAAGTACAGTTCCTTGCTAGACGGGGAACAAGGTTTCCACCAAATCCCCTTGCACCCAGACAGTAGAGACTGTACAACGTTTATCTGCCACAGGGGCACATACAGGTGGCACGTTCTTCCGTTCGGTCTGAGAACAGCGAGCCAGGCTTTCCAACGAGCCGTGGCCAGGATCCTAGGGAACCTTGTGGGGACTGTATGCATGCTCTACAGCGATGTCACCATCGTCGCGACAAAGACATGGCAGGACCATTGCTGGGCTCTTGGCCAGATCTTTAAACGTCTGAAAAAGGCTGGGTTCACCCTGAAAACGAAGAACTGTCACTTCGGGGTACCAGGAAATGTCGCTTTCGGGATAAGAGTGACCACCCAAGGGATCGAACTGGCAAAAGACCATGTCGCTGAGATAAGAGATTTTCCCACCCCGTCAACAAAGAAGAAAGTGGAGTCTTTTCTCGGACTGTGCAATTACTTTCGAAAGTTCTTAAGGGAATTTGCTGAGCTGTTAGCGCCTTTGCACCACTTAACAAGGAAGGATTAACCCTTTAAGTGGTGTCGGGAGCACCAAAGCGCTTTCGACGCGCTGAAGTCGAAACTGTTGATAGCAGGGATCCTAACCCTACCAGATTTCAGCAAGCCTTTTATCGTCGAATCGGATGCTTCAGGCAAAGGCCTCGGGGCGATCCTTACGCAGTACATTGATGGTGAGACCAAGACAGTGGAATTCTTCAGCAGGATTCTAAAAGAAAGAGAAAAGAAGATGCACTCTTTCGATCTTGAAGCCTTAGCAGCAGTCGAAGCCATCAAGCACTCGGAGGTGTACCTTGCAGGTGCCCGATTTCTGCTCGTTACGGACAACCAAGACTTGAAGTGGGTCTTGTCCAAAGCAAAGTCGAATGCTCGTACTGCAAGATGGGCCATTCGTCTGCAGACTGCTACGGGGTATTAGTAGAAGGCAGTCCAAGTCCTCACCCAAATAACCAGACTCGTTAGGGTTGAAGTAGGTTTATTCAGGTCCATGCGGGCAGTACAGTGGTTCAGTAGCTCAGGAGGCTTAGAAGGCTTCACCACCCCAGTAGTGTAAAGGAGAGGAGAGAAGTGCTGCTGGGTTGGAGCCCAGAGGTGAACTGACCAGCTGAGGCCAGGGGTGTTGGTTAAGTATCAGCTCGTAATACCAGGATGTAACACAAGGTGACCCCACAGCACTTCACCCTCTCACCCACACTACCATGGCTCCACCTACAT
>JAHWFP010199963.1:1320-18653 GCA_023313725.1 Lithobius niger
GTTAATTTGAAATTTTTTCTAAAATGGTTTAAAAGCAATAAAAATAGTGTAGTTACCACACATGAAGCTTCTACTTATACATGGAGCAATATTATGCACTGAACAAAAGTGGACAATTTTCTAAATTTTCAAGCTTTTCGAAACACAGAACCAAGATTTTCGGATTCCAATATTGGATTTTGGATTCAGAAAAGTGGTAGGCTACCTATGTTGTTAAAGTTTAATTTTAGCATTTTTTTTAGGGGTAGGCGACAAAATTTTCCTTACAGGCAAGCCCACGCAATACTCTCAATCTGCCCCCTCCCCAGCCCCCCCCCCTCCCCAAAAAAAAGATTACTGTGATTAAACTTTGGTATGGAAACGGGTTTTTTTTTCCCACATGAAGTAAGTAGCCTACATGTGCTCATTAATTATCCACAATTTTATTTTTAATGACAAACAGTGACAAGTTTTGTCAACAGATGGCTCAGAAACTCGGCACCAGGAATTATAATCCATACGTAGTTTTGAATGTTACGTACATTCTTTCAGAGATTCCATTTGTAATGAGACTTGATACACGATTTATGGCAAACGGACATGTATGACAAACGGGATTATGGCTACTGGGCTAAGATATTGAGGTCTTCCGGGATTATGGCAAACGCGATTATGGCAAACGGGATTATGGCAAACGGGCGGCAGCCGTCAAAGGGTTACAACAAGTATTTCTGCAATGAGAATGGAATAAAAACGCACACACACACACCAAAAGAAAGCTACATCTATAACCACGAGCCAAGGTTATTTGCCGTGATGTCATCGTGAGTCAGCCACTAACGAACGAGAATAGCGGCTCTTTGATCGTCTGAGTGGACTAGCCCAATCACGTGATGCGTGCGTCACAGCAAACAGCCTTGCCGCGTTGTAACACATAGCCTAAGTCATATTATACTCCAAAGCGTTAAGTGTGCCGTAAAAAAAAAGGGTTGCATGATTGTAGTTTCTACTTTACTTGTTACAATGTTCACGGATAAAAATTTCATGATTTTTAACTTAAATAATCAAATGTTCAATTGAGAAAATTGAATGATTGAATATTTAAATTAAAAATCATAAATGTTTATCCGTGTACATTTTAACAAGTAAAGTGACACTTGAATCATATAACCCTTTTTTATGGCATGTTTGCTATCTACTATCTAGCCGAGTATTTTAAAATAAACTAATTCGTAAACGCTCTTCACGTTTCCTCAAAGTCCGGGTGAATAATTGTTGGCTCACCAGCTGGCATTTCTTTATACTTCTGTCTTTGCCTACCACGCGAAATGGCTGTTTGCTGTGACGTGCATATCACGTGACTGGGCTAGTCCAATCAGACGGCCAAACAGCCGTTGTTCTCGTTCGTCATTGGCTAACTCATGGTAACGTCATTGCGCATAGTTAGATCATAGTCTTCTGGCTTAGATCATGTTTCAGATTTTAGGTAGGTGCAGTAGTTTTTTTTTCTGAAACGATGGCAGTCAACAACAACAACAAAAGTGAACAGCTGTCAAATTTACGAGTGGCTCCCTACTTTTACTCCTAAAGAGAATTGCTTAATTTTTGGTATAAATATTCATTCCATACTTATCGACAATCTCGCCAAGTTTGGTCGAATGTTGTACACAGGATCGGAGATATTACTTGTTTGAGTTTTGCTGTAGTGAAGACTTCAATCATCGCGGAGTTTGATACTCAATATCTAGACACACGCTAGTGTGTCGCTGCCAAGTAGATGATTTATTGTTGTTGGAGCGTAATCAATTGAATCTGCGGCCTTGCAGTGCTGGAAACACCGGTTTTCGTCAGATCCCCGAAGTTAAGCAGCATTGGGCTGGATTGATACTTGGGTGGGTGACTGCCTGGTAATCTGGCTGTTGCAGACATAGGGCCTGAGGGCTTCGGGCAGATGACCAGGAGTGGTTAACGCTCGTTAAACCCTTTAACCCTTTAACCCCTTTTCAATTGAGTGTAATTGTTGTCAGACGGCGGACGGCGGCTCACTAGCAGACTGTGTCTGTTAACTGTTAACGAGCTTATACATGATTTCAGCGTACTGGTGTAAATTCCCCATGCGGCAGAAATCTTTGGAAATCGTTGGAATCAGGTGTCTTGAGTCCAGTAACGAAGAACATCACAACATTGAAGTTTGGGAAGATGTCCTTTGTGGAGAAAACGTGCCCTCAATAACGTTGATTTGTGTTACTGGCTAACTAGGTATTACCACTAGCTAAGGTCAAGGCTCCCATGTTCATTCTGATAGGGTATAAAAACACGTCTACAGCTCGTTAGGAAAAGTTTGCAAATCTAAATTTTGGCACACAGGTAAAGGGTAGTGCGGGGGAAAGCCTTTTTGTAAAATGGGTGTTGCAGCTAGAAGCACGAGGCCCTGAAGTGGCGCGTAAATGCGAAATTATTGTTGTAACCATTGTTTGTATTGTTATCCAACAGCCTATTATAACATGCTTAAGTGTTATACGCGCACCGTTTCAGTAGTAACGTACCGCAACAATTCACTCGAGTTAACTATTATCGCAATTATTGAATTGTTTGCTTCAACGGCATGGTAAATAAATTAACCTTGGTTGTTGGTTGGGTACCGTTCAGTGAGTTTTGAATTATGTGATATTTGAAAGTGAAATATTATGTGATCAGTGAGTTTTATAGTGCCGTATGTAATTGCTAAGGTACATGAATACACCATGGTAACTAAACTACGGAAGTTGCAATAGAAAAGAGACTGGGAATCATTGCCAGGAAAATTTGAAACACATGCAGATCGTGAGCACAGGGTCCAGTCAAGCTGGAAAAAAGTTTTTCAAAAAGTATGTCTTAGTAATGTGCCGAGTTTGATGGTTACGCTAGACATATGCTAGTGTGACGCTACCAAGAAGACAATCGGCTAAGTAGATGAGATTAATTGTGACTAAGTGAGCAATTCCAGCTTCATTGCATGATTAAAATTAACCTCGGGATGGGCAACTGAAGTGGGATGCGTTGATTGAGTGAGCGAAACGAACGAAAATCAGTATTTGTTAGCCAGTGCGCTCAAAAATGTGATTGAACCAACTTAAGCATGTGAAACATGGGCATACAATAAACCAAACCGTGTTAATTTGGTTGATGTGACGGCTAATTAGGTAATAGCAAATATGAAAATTATGAATGAGAAAATTTAAAGACATAAAATACCTCCAGTCAAAAAAGGTAGAGGTGACGATTAGACCGTGGGATTTTTGTATTAACAGGCCTACGAAAGTTCTGATATCCACCTAAACTAAAAACTGGTATAAGAGAAGCCGCCAAGTTTCCAAAAAGGGTCGGCCTTTGAAAGTAGTACTATCATTCAACCAGGGAAAGGCCGCCAAGGTTGATCCTATTAGCCAAGTTAATCGCACCGAATAATACTTTGGACTTTAAATGAAAACTTGAAGATTGCTACCTCTAGTAGCAATCTTCTAGTTTTCATTCATTTTCGAACTATTAGTAGGTGTCATTAACTTGGCTAATAGGATTAACCTTGGTGGCCTTTCCCTGGCTGAATGATATCACTACTTTTAAAGGCCAACCCGTTTTGCAAACGGCTTCTCTTATACCAGTTTTGGTTTTGGGTGGATATCTTAAACAGTAACAAAAACAAAAACTAATTTGTTTATTTACGGCACTTTAATCAATACTGATCGTCAGTCAATCCTACACTTAAGACTAAGATCAGATTAAGACAAATTAGGCGCGTAAAATCAACCATTGACATAGAAGGAAGTGCAAGTTTGCTAGGTGCTGCCATCTCTACACCAAGTGGCGAAATTTCAAACTAACCGACGAGGGTTCCAAATTCTGTCAACCGATGACGCCACTTGGCAAACTTGTCGCGTCGGTATTTGTCGCGCCTTCTAGCGGAGTATTGTGGGAGGCAAAGCTGATCCGGCCTTTACTGTAGGTGGCTGTGACCTTGCACTCAACGTCTACCGCTTGGGCCTTCAAAAAGCTCTAAGTTTATTGGCCAACACCTTATTGTTTTCTATTCTAAAAAGGGCAAAAAAATGGTGATAAATGCGTACTTCATGAAAACCGAGTACAGTTAAAAACCGAGTTGGAAAAATTGAGTTGGATGCCTGATTTGCTGCAATCCTTTTTCCGTTAAGCTATCGCCACTACGATTTGAAGATCCTTTTGTGGTAATGCAGTAATGACTGCGTTTTTCCGAAACACGTATGAGCGTTATGATTTAACGTAAACAATTTTTCAGTTTCCAAATCAACTAGAATGTGCATCAGTCATTTGCAGTATTTATCCCTCTGGTCGTCCCACTTGCCCTCACTAACCTACCTCGGCGAACTTGGTTTGTACTTTGATTGCTACACTAAATATTTCTTGACGTTGTAAGAGGGTATAGGTCGGTTGATCAGTGTTACAGATCACTGGGCCGGGCACGCTGTTTCACTATGCAACAAAATAACGTTTGTTGTAGGTAATGGTACAGAATGTAAAGATAAAGATAGGTAGGGCCTAAAAAAGTCCTATCAAGTTGTGATGACCACCCTGGAGATTGGTATCGTTTATTGCAAAAAAGAGTTGGTAGCAAAATACAGATTTCATAGAAATAGGTCTTCTTGAAAAAACAAAAACATGATGAACATTGGTAGGCTAAATTATGTCTCGTGACTCCAACCTAAATACTTTGATTGCGACACTAAACTTTCTGATGTTGTTAGAAGGTATAGTAGGTAGTAGTAGTAGGTAGTAGTAGGTATAGGGACTCTAAAAAGTCCCTATTGAAACATGTTAGATTCGTCCCCATTAGTTCAGTACGAGTTTTCAGAGGTTGCCACGTGTTCTATCTGGAAATTTTTGCCCATTTTTCAGCCAAATCTAAAGTAAACTACATTACAACTATGCTAGGCTAAATAATAATTAAATATAAGCTAGTTTAGTTTAGTTTAATTTTAGGCTAAAAACTGAGTAGAAATTCCCACATAAAACACTTGGCGCCCTCTATAAACTAATACTGAACTAATGTGAATGTATCTAAGATGTTTCAGTATGGGTCTCGTTCACAAATTCTCCTCCCCAACCCTATAAATTCTTACACTGGCTTCATTTCACCGGGCAGGGTGTCAAAAAATAAAAAATGTTTTAATTTGCAAAAATTTGTAAAATTTCAAAAAGAAATTCACAGCAGTTCCCCTTCCAAACTTCTTCACTTTTCTAGTCTTTACTCTTTTTAAATTATTCGCAAATCATCGCTCACCTGCAGACTGCAGTTAACTCAAACCTGTCTCCATCTTGTCTCTCTCTGTCTCTACCAACTGTCAAGGGTGGCGCCAACTGATTTCACTAGAGTGAACAGCCGCAAGTCCGTATCCAGGTTGCAGTATTTCTATCAGTGGGTGAATACAAGATGGCGGAGTATTGTTACTTGATAACCCCCCCCCCCCCCTTCATAGAATTGCTAATTTACAAGGGCCCGAAATGAAAGCTCACAGGGGGGGAAGGGGGCCCGGTAATTCTCAGATCCACCACTGGCTGGCATTACTTGGTTTGGAGACGAGAACGCGGACCACTTGAGTGTTGTTGCTGGCTTTGATTGGAGGGACCCCTCACAAATCTTGCGGTGCACATGGGGCCTTATACCTTAGATCATCTAGTGGCTGTCTATATTTCAGGGCACCACGCACGAAAGAGTGAAATTTATGGCTCCCAGTCCATTCAGAAGGTCGGACGAATCTAAATACTGGTACCATTGAGTAAAGTTATTTTAATCCCAACCCAAGCATGTTACACGCTCTCACCATCTTTCTTTCTATACCACTCAAAAATTCCGCATTAAACTCATGAACAGTTCAAGGAAAAGAAGGGGAAACATGAATTACCCACCAGCAGGACCTGGGATGTCGGGTTCAGGAAGAGGCCACAACTCACTGGTGTAGGAGGAGCTTACCCGCCACCACCAAATCCATGTTCTGAGTATCAATCACTTGCACATCACGGAGTAAATGACCGATAAACGTATTTCTCTGTCTCCAATGGAAGGCACTGAGGATTTCCTCTAAGAAAATGCCAGTAACGTACGCACAAGAGGAGGCCAGGGATCTTAGTTCACGAGCTCTGTGGGAAGTGAATGTCGCACAGTTATTGGGCTTGTACGCATTTTTGATCCCATCACTAATCTAGGTAGCCACGATTCCGGGTGGAACTGGATCTTTCGAGTGTAGGCCGGAGTCCTTGTTAATTTTTATACAGCGAGGCTTCCATGGGCAAAAGAGATGTTTACTGTTCAGTGTACCTGGGTGTCCTGATTGACTGCTTCACTGTCTTTTGTTGCGTCCAGGTAGAATCTAAGTGCCCTCAGTGTGCACTGACTCTTTCACTCTTTGTGGGACCCACAAGTGGAGTAAGGGCTTCAAGTACAATGGCTGTTGCGATTTGGCTGTGAAGTCGTGGGGAGAATGTCACTTTGGACCAATCACTTGGACAACAAAAGAAATTCCATCCTACCACTAAGGATGAATCTCACCCTGCCTAGCTGCTGTGACCAAGGCTAAAAGTAACATGGTGTTCTGCGAAAGGTGTGAATGAAGCCTTGTGGAGTGGCTCGTACTGAGCTTCGGAAAGGTGCTGGAGAACCAGAGGGAGGCCACACAGACGTTGCACGCCCATGGTCTCTCTACACCAAATGCCAGAGTTATTTTCGAAATGGCTGTATGTGTACAGTGGAACAATTGTCTGCCACAGCGACTACGAAATTAATCGTGGATCGCTTTTTCTTTATGGCAATGGTGGAAAGGCCGGTCTTGAACAAACCTACAAGGAAGGGAAAAGATACTGAATTGACGGGTAGCAGGGTTTGCTGACTCCGTCCTACACTATTCTACCCGTTTTTAGTCTTCTGTACAGCCGTACCGGCTGAGAAGACTATTGCAACGACTTTGTGCGTCCGTCCGTCGTTTTTTTCAACTTTGCAATGGTACCAGAAATTGACGACCACTGTTTACAACGTTCGATTCAGTGCCAAAAGTTAGTTAAATAACATGGCAAATTATAGCTCCTTATAGCTAATAGACTTCTTCAACGTAACTAAATTAAATAATAACATTTCATCGTCGAATTGAAATCCTAAAGATTTGTGTTAATGCAGCCGTAAAAACATAAACATTTTAGCTTCATTTAAAAGAGTCTTGTCGCATTGTTCCATGAATGAATAGGCTTACGATCAAACCAAATTCTCCATTAGGCCTATCTGCTACTTACGAAACTAAAACTGCCGTTAAAAAAATTAGGCCTAAATAATGAAAATTAGATCTAAAATCACGTTACCATGGCAACGTCAATAGTTGCTACGAGTCGCTGCTGCAGCGTTTCTCCTGTCCCTTCCCTACTACCACTGATCTATATTAGACTACGTTGTGCATTACGTTGTAACACTGTAATTGTGTGCGAGGAGGCATACCGTGTTGCAAAAATGAATAGGCTTGCTGTATACAATCCAAATCTCCGTTAGTTGCTACTTACGAAATTAAAGTTGTAAATTAGGCCTAAACGCTGACAATTATGCCTAAAACGTAAAATTAGCTTAAAAGCTAACACATTTGTAACGGGCAATTCTGATGGTTATTGTTTTCAGATTATATAATAGAGATAGCTGTTGTAGTGCATGATAGAGGTGTGCGCCTCAACATTGGAAGTGGAAGAACTGTACAGAAGACCAATGCGACTAGATAGTCGCTGTAGCCCCTTGTTTCCATTTGGTTTCATATACATTCACAATAGATTTTTGACGACACTGGAGGATACGCTCGATGACATCGTCAGAGAATTTGGAGGACTTAAGTGTGTTTGTGGCAGTCTCTATGCGTGAAGGTGCAGGGCCTACAGGTTCTGAAGGAGACTCTGTCCCTTGTGTTGTTGTGTTGTGTTAGAAGATCTGCCTTGATGGGTAACAAGATCGGGTCTTCTTTCTTTAGTTCTTGGAGGTCGACAAACTGGGAGGCTGCAGACCAAAGGTGGGCGATCAGTACGAACCTCCCTTGAGATAAGCATAAACGGTCGAAACAGGTAAGCAGATAGGCCCATCCAGTCCATACTGAAGCTGGCTATTTGCCCACGCTCTCTCGTTTGGAAATGGAGAGGCAAAATTCGCCAGTTGACTCTGATTGCAAAGAGATCAACCATTGGTGTCACCGTGAGAGGGCTTCCGTCAGAGGAGGTAGGAGGCTGATTATCTCGTCCCACGAGTGTCAGTCAGTTGGTCTAGACATCTTGTCGGAACCAGTGCGTGGGTCTAACTCGCCAATGGCCAAGTGGCAGAAGTACCACCATGGAGTCCATTTGACAAATGATTTGACTTAGCTGTCATGCCAATGTCGTGTTCATGTTCAGCAGTTCCACAATGGCAAATTGAACCTGGGCAATGGTCGAACAGTGAAACAAATAAGGTCGAAGTCTGCACCTAGAAAAGTGAAGATCTGGCTCGGGGTGAGAGCTGACCCCTAGTCCCAGACGGTTGAATGTTAAAACGCAGGTCAGGGTATCCACCTGAAGTTTGGTATGGCTTCGATTACGGATCAGCCAATTGTCCAAGTACACATGTGCTAAGAAGTTAAGATGTTGTTCACATGTAGAACACTGAGGACTGGTTTGAGAGGATAGGTGAACATGCGAGGCACCGTGGTATGAAAGGGAACTGGTAAATTTTTTTGACATGATCCTGGAATTTCCCATTTGGATTGCTCTAGCTCATTGTCCCTCTTACTCTCTTCTGGGGGTGACAACAGGCTAAGCAGGAATCATAGGTAATGGAGGGCGGCCACACTCTCATTTCAAAAGGGATAGCTGAAGCTGATAGCATACAATCAAATTAAATCAAATCAAGTTATACTGCCAGCACACAGTTGTATTGCCAGAATGAATGCTCGTCTGTTTGTTATGGTCACCTCTAGCCTAACTACAAGAATAATAGTAACAGCCCTTTCCTGAACTCCTTTAACAGCTCAGCAGCCTGTTACACCAAAACCGACAACTTACACAGAAAGCGGGATCACTTGTCAACAGTTTTGGAACAGACAGTACCTTCCTAAACCACCAAACAGAGCGGGCAGACAAAAACACACCACTGTTGGTGACAGTTTGGTCCATTCCTTACGAATAGCTGGGGCTTTGATATCAGCCATCCTCAGCGATGACTCTTCTCCCAGTGCGCATGCGAAGAAACTGTTTCCGACAGGGCTGTTACCTTGCCTCTATACCGCTACCAACCACCTCGCCTGGCTGGTTCGTAACTTTGCATAGGTCGTCTCTAGTTCCATCCATTATAGCCCGTCTAGTCAAATAATTTAGCCTCTTATGGTCGTGCTGAAGTTGTGACGTAGCAAATGCTGAGTTTGTTGAGTTTACTGAGCCAAACTGAGTGGTGCTTTTTTTTTCTGGCTCTCTTCGGTGGTTTAGGAAGATACTGAAGACTGGATACAACGTTGATGAGCAAAATAGCAAAAAGTTTAGATATCGCATCTTATCTCTTCCAAGCCTACGTAGGTTCCTGTTGGTAGTTGTGGCGACTAACATAGGCCCTATCTGCTAATAAATACGGATGCAAACCTATTTACGTTCCTTTTGCAATTAAATGTCAGACTGCATGAATGGGGAATTGAACATACGATCGTTGAAACCAAAGACTGAAGTCGTACCACTTACGGTGGAGACTTTTAGTCACATTTTCCCCTGGGTTTCCATTTTCCCCAGGGAAGGAAGTACAATGTATTTTTATCCGTTTTACCCGGGAAAAATGAAAACCCCGTGAGAAATGAGACTAAAAGTCTCCACAGTAGCCGTACTGACACTTCTCGAGACCATTTGGCTTTACGTTATGTTTATCTCTGTTAACGCTTGGCCTTCCAAGTAGAATGAAGGAAAAATCACAACTACCGCCAGGGTCCATCATAGACATGGAAGAGGTATAGCTGCGTTGTCAAGGGCATTACGAAGTAGTTTTAAGTTAAATACCGGCCGATAAATACGTTTATTACTTATAGTCTAGTGACTTGTTACCTCCTTTTAGCTTTTTGTGGGACTTCTGCTTGACGAAATCTTCACCATTCGTTAATTACGTTTACATAATGAATCCTAGCGAAGAACAACTCAGGTCAGCCATCATTGTATTGCAACGGGAAGTCTCCAGATCGGTTAAATACAGGGTGCACACCAAACCTGGAGGAAACAGCCATCCTCTTCACTGACAATAAACTTCGTTCAAGAGTTAACCTGGAAACGATTGTCATTCTTTCTCGCCTACCTCCCGTGCATAATCATATTATGCCTGAAAATAAAAATACCAAGGAATTCGTCCCACTTCTACACAGGCTTGCAATCTCTAGGTTTGCTTCAAACAATAAACCAACCCTCACCTGCCACAAAAATAGTATTTAAACTGAAGCACCAGCCATCTGACTTCACTTCTCCTCTTCATTCGCAGGGGTGAAGTCGATTGGTCCTCCTAATGCTTATCTGTTTTTCCCAGGTTAAGGTTACGTTCTTTTTAATCGTTTTTCTATGTTTTATTTCCAACTTTAAAAAATTTACTACCCTATGCTGAAGCTGTCATGAACTGTATATTTTTTTTAACATGTTGACGAAACTTTTGTGGATTTTGTGCCCCTGATGACGAGGTGAAAGTCTCGAAACGTCGTGCTTTGTGTATGTTTGTTTACTGCTTGGCTTTTTTATTCTTATATCTTTAATTGGCGGATTCAGAGAAAAAACCGCCTTATTGAGTCGATGAGTTCGATGGTTCAGCGGTGACGTAATGCTGAGGGATCGAAAAATTCCACGTGTGTTCAGGAACTACTTTGGCGACCGCGGTGAGCTTTTCACCATAGGAAAGTGCTCTTATCAAACATCATAATTTACTAGGGGAGAAAAAGAGCAACTACTGAAAAAGTTAAGCAGTCGCAAAAGCAACATAGCTAGCCTAACAATCACAATAACAATGCAATAACAATGATGGGGAAATAAAGAGCAGCAAGAGCACAACCAGCATAACAACATAGACGCCTAACACTGGACACAAAATAAATTAACTGAACAAAAAACGGATTAGAGCCCGTATCCCCATACTCACAGCTGTCAAGGAACACGAATAAAAACGGATTAGAGTCCACTCGAACGCAGCGAACTATAATTTGAACTCCAATTCCAGGGAACACGGATTCATTTTACTCAGTGGTGATGTCAGAAGTGAACACCGTTTGTATTTGAAATGTGTAATGTTTGTGCGTGTGCATGCACTTAATTTGTGTATTATACAGGCTTTTTTATTAAATTTGTCTGCGTTTTACATTTTAAGTCTGATTCGTGTGAGTGGCTATATGTGTATTTGTGTGCATTTACAATTTTTTAAACAACCAGACTCGTATTTACGGCAGTTTTTTTTTGGCTTGCGTTTTTATGGTTTTTGTTTTAGTTCTAGTTTGTGTGAGTAATTACGCGTTCATTCTGTGTATGTATTTTTAATTTTCCAATTTTATATGCGTTTTGCTGTTTATGGCCTTTGTTTTGTATGTGTTTGTGGGTTTGTGGCATGACGTAATCCTTGTTCCTTGGAATTGGAGTTCAAATTATAGTTCGTTGCGTTCGAGTGATCTCTAATCCGTTTTTATTCGTGTTCCTTGACAGCTGTGGGTGTGGGGATACGAGCTCTAATACCTTTTTCTAAACGGCGATGCCGTTTTTTGTCCAGTTAATTTGTCGGTTTTTTTCTCTTCTTTTTTTTATTGTAATTGCTACGGTCTGGTCTATCATTTGTACAGTATTTACACTGTCCACCCAATTTTGTTTGCGAAAAAACGGAGCATTAGAAATGCATAATTAGGTTCATGTTCCGCCCAAGCTTCGTCCCATGTCTATTATTTTATGGCAACGCACTAGCGTGTGTCTTGATTCAGCATGTATCATCTTGATGGACAGTTGCTTTTGCATTGTTGCAGGCAGATGCAATATCGTGGCAAACAATCGCGGAAACAAATCAACTGGCTTCCCGAAACCCGCATTGAAGAACTAAATAAGTCATTCAGTCGTGTCGGCCGCCCAGAGGCCTCAAAATTAAGGATATTGCATCCCACGGTTTAAATCTTGAAGATTTAAAGAGAAAATCAGGACCGTTTCACTTTGGTTCTCAACAACGAGTTGACAGTTTATTTCAGGAATGAACAAGATACGACGACAATTTTACTTTCCCCGTGCCCAAGCATCGTTGCATCTTGTTCGAGTGATCTCTTACCCGAACTTGCGCGCCTCACGTCGTTATTGCACCATTGTTACATGTAACATTTTCATATTGTTAGCCGCTCCTCCGCCTCCGGTTCAGTTTTTTTTCAAATTCTCGTGCGTAAACGAACTCTAATAATCACTGCCTGCCGGCCGTACTGCAAACGATGATGAACACAAAAGATGAAGACAATGGACTTAGAACAATGCCTTCCAAACAGGAAAGCAAGAGCTTCAATTAGATGCTGTCCATTAGAGCCGAGTTGAATAGTTTCAAAGTTGGTTGAATAACAATCGTTGTTATGACCATACTTTCTTCGTTTTCATTGTTTAAAAGGCGCACGATATATTCCGTATCAGACCGGTTGCAACAATGCTTTCTCTTCAAAACTAGCACGATTCTCTCTTATCAGAAAAAGCATTGTTTAAAAGTCGCACAAAATCAACTTATCACCAAAAGCATTGTTTAAAAGTCACACGATAACTACTTATCGTGCGACTTTTTAACACTGTTTTGGCTGATAAGTTGATTTCGTGCGACTTTTGCAGAACCTGTAATGACACGACGTAGAGCGTTTAGTATTAAAACACTGCCGATATTTTATAGTTGAATTAGTTCACAAGCACTCACTTGCGTAAATCGACAAACTTATGGTTTATTTGCACTTTTGTAGAACTTGTAGTGGTATATTTACCTGCTACAAAATAGCACAGCCGATAATTCAAAAACGTCGGATCAGTCATTATCAAGGAAACATCGGTTGGTACTTGTTCATCATTTGTACCCGAACGAGCATTATGTTCATGGGTTCAGGCCGAGTACACATTTACTAGCCACAAAGAGCGTTTAGTATTAACACACTGCCTAGAGTTTTGTAGCTGAACTAATTCAGCACGTACTTGCCTAATTCGAAGAGCTTCACGCTTACTTGCATTCAGAAATTCGCCCTCAACTCGCTGGCTTTCCTGACTAAGCCACAAGTCGTCATCGTCTTTAAACAGTTCCACCACTCCCAGATCGGGTGATATGCGATTGCCCGCCATCGTGGAAGCTTCGAACTGTGAAACACAACAATGGACAAACACGTGCACTAATGGTAAGGTAGCTAACAAGGATGCACGTAAACATTGTTAGGTAAAGAGCCATTGCTGCTTGACGCCATCGAAAGAGAACGAAAGTATGGTCATAAGAAACTTATAGCCATACTTTTGCAACAATGGTCGGCCGATAAGTGATTTATCGTGCGCCTTTTTCGCTAACAGGTTTCGAGGACTGAAAGAAAAGTCCGAGGCGCAGCCGAGGACATTTCTTTCAGTCCGAGGAACCTGTTAGCGAAAAAGGCGCACGATAAATCACTTATCGGCCGACCATTGTTGCAAAAGTATGGCTATAACTATTACTTGCCGGCTTATGGCTTTGTATAACACTGTAATGCGGAGAAGATGGGGGCGCAGGGAAGGACGCCAATCAACATTTTTAAAAAGCAAACAGAAGGCAAACTATAAAAAAAAACAGAAGGCACAGCAAAAGGAGAGTTGAATAGGGGTACACAATACATATCCCACACAAGAAACAAAATACTAGGGCCGCGTCATTTTTGCTGTCGACATAATGGAGCGGTCTCCGCTTTCTTTGCTGTTTAATGGTATAATTTGCTTTGTAATTTGTAAACAATAAGAGACAGCTGCTTGGGGTTTGGACCATTGGAAAGGTGGTAAAAAAAACGTTGAAAATGGTGTATTCAAACGTCCAAATCGGTCGACGAAATGTGAGAGTCTTCAATTTGGTTTATTACCGATCTCTCTGGATTTTGACAATTTGTATACCGATCCCCGATTTCTACTGATATTGCAAATGTCGGTAAGGAATTACGTGAGGCATTCAGAATCGGTAATCGGGATAGGCCCAGCCTTATAAAATATGCTTTTAGTCGCATGTCTATTAGTGAGGCCAGAAGAGAATTCAACAATCAACAACAACAATCTTCTAACAATCGGATGCCTTTAACAATTAGAAAAGGCTTGGCCGTCTCGTTGTTGTTTGGATTTTGGCTCTTGCTATTGGTCCATTTTGTCACCCTGATGGTTGGTCAACCCCATGTCCGATTCCGGATTTTTTTTTTTTTGATAAACCTTCGTTCAGCCTCCCGTGCTACTGCATGCAAAGTGTGGTTTGGATAGTCCTTGTGGTTTTCACGTGATGCGTTGTCTAAGATTACATTGGAGTGTCTTCATAGCGGAGCTACGCTCCAAAAGGGGGTAAATTAGTTGAAAATACAGATGCAGTATTCACATAAACGTCGATTTCAAAGAAGTACTGACAAATAAAATTTCTGTAAGAAAATACAGATGCTGTATTCACACAAAAAAAATGTATTTTTTTAGAGAAATATTTACAAAGTAATACGTCTGTTGTACAAATTCTGTCAGGCTAATTAAAGAGATTTTGGGGAATTCTTGGCATGGGGGGGGGAAGACTTACATTGGTCTGCCATTTTGTAATGTTCTGCAGTTATTCGAGTACAATGTATACACATAGCGCACTATACGCATTAAACGAGTTAAAAAGGCACCTAATATTTCGGAGAGAAACACTTGTCTCCATTTTCAAAGGTAAAAAGTAAAAACACAAGCAGACAACACCACAGAAAACCTTTCACAAGGGGGCCGCCATATTGGATTGTTGATGTGTGCAAAGTATCATGGGAGTACTGGACTAGAAGAAGTGGAAGTGGGGGAAGGGATTTTACTCCCATCATCCTTTGTGAAAGGTTTTCTGTGGTGTTGTTTGCTTGTGTTTTTACTTTTTACCATTGAAAATGGAGACAAGTGTTTCTATCAGAAATATTAGAGGCCTTTTTAACTCGTTTAATGCGTAGTGCTCCATGTGTATACATTGTAATCTGTTCCGCATTTTTTAAAACCAATCTACAATTATTGGAGCCCGTAGTTTTCCGGGCATTATCAACCTAAACTTGGTGCACTTAGTATCGCCGCATATATATAATTGAAGTCGTCACTCCAGAAAAACTAAAACAATTATAAGTCAATATAACAGCTGAAAACCTATTTACCTTACCTTTTGGTCTTAAATGTCCTGAGCGAGAAATGCACCAACGACCTTTGAGACCAGAGGCCAAGGTCCTTCCGCTCAGCCATACTGATACGGCTATGACAGTATGGCTGAGCGGTAGGACTTCGGCCTTTGGTCTTATAAGTCGTGAGTTTAATTCCCGCTCAGGTACTCTGACATTTAAGTCCAAAAGGCAACGTAAATAGGTTTTCATCTGCATTTATTTATCGCTTTTCGAGCCCATTTAGCTTTCTGTCCTGTTTATAAAACAATTAATATCTCCGTTCTATTAAATACTTTCCACCAATCTTGGTCAGCTAATACATACGTATGGAAGGTATATTTAACCTATAACAAAAATTATGCAATTCTGTGCTACAGTAAAAGGAGGGAGCCACACGTAAATTTGACAACTGTTCACTTGTTGTTGTTGTTGTTGCTGTTGTTCTGCCATCGTTTCAGATAAATCCTGCACCTACATAAAATCTGAAACATGGGCTAAGCCCGAAATTTCCTTCTTCTTTATCCTCAAACAAACCACTTCTTCGCAGCGCAGTGGTTAGAGCGCCCGGCTAGTAAACGGGATGTCCTGGGTTCGAGTCCCAGTCGGGGCAGTTGTCTTTTCTTTCTTTCTCAGACTAGTGTATCGTGTATCCTTACAAGGCCAGTCTTTAATGCAGACTGCTTGCTTCATTTACCCCCTACCTTGTGATTTCTTGCTTTATTCACTTCTTCAATTGGTCAAGCCATTCCGGAGATACGTTCCCTGAATGACCAGTTTTATTGTTGTAATTAGGGAACAACCGCCAATCAACAAACGACAGCCGCAAGGCATAGACTGGTGAATAAAAAATGCTAACAATACTGGTGACCCCCACAATTATTCACCCGTACCCGTATTATTATCACTTTGGTTTAAATTTATAGTAACATTAATTCCAGTTTTTCTCCCCTTTTTAATCCACATCACTGCATGCCATAAAAAAAGGTGCACGGATTACAAACAAAAACATCAAGTGTGCTGCAAAAAAAGGGTTATATATGATTGCAGTTTCACTTTACTCGTTAAACTGTACACGGATAAAAATTTAGGATTTTTATTCCAAATAATCAAATCTATAATTCAGAAAACTGCAACAGTTTAATTCGTAAAGTACAACAGCACTTAAAACCGATGGAATTTTTTGAATTGTAGATTTGATTATTTTCAATTAAAATCGTAAATTTTTATCCGTGTACATTTTAACAAGTAAAGTGAAACTTCAATCACATAACCCTTTTTTTACGGCACACTTGACGTGTTTGTTCGTATAGAATAATAGATTTCAAGACTGCAAGGTTAAAAAAATTATTTCAAATTTAAAGGTACATTACTCCCAGTTGTCTTTCCTGTGTGGCTCAGTTTTGCAACATTACTTCAGAGGGTGTAAACGTTGCAAATGCATTCATTTTCCTATTTTTTTCCCTCGTGAGAAACGGTTTTGCTACATTCACCCCAACATACGTAAATGTTGCGAAAGCTATTATGCGCAGGATGCTCGAATATAGTGAGAAGGTATGTCATTTTAAGTCTTGGCCGATCTGCTGCTTGCAAATACATACAAGTATTGTTTAAGATACAAAACAAATTCCGAAACTTAGTGTTGCAAATCGCAACTTTACTCTTCCGTTTCTCTTGTCTTTTCTAAAAGGTGAGTTCCCTTTTGGCCATCCAGGTAATAATGGCTAGTGGTCCATTAATGGAATTGCGGTCGGTCAGCTTTCGTTGGATGGACGATTCGGGCGAGTGACCATCTGCTGGCGTCCCCTTCTTTCCCAAAATGATTTATGTTTCGAGATGGCCAAAGGACTATTGAGATCTCTCTCCCTCCCCCTCCCGCACCCTCCATCCGACTCCATTGATAGCCAATCCCAAGACCAGCTCCCGAACCGCATCTGTCAACCAACTACTCTAAAAATAGACTCGGTCCCGTGCACACCC
>JAHWFP010199964.1:7173-28046 GCA_023313725.1 Lithobius niger
ACAGTTACCAAGAAAGAGAACAGTATGGTGCAACCTTGGAGTTACCAGCAACAGCCCCAGACTCAAGTAGCAGCAACAAGGCATCCTACATTGTATAAAGGTACGTTGGTACTTATTGGCCCAGACAGTTCTTCAACCTACGGAAATCCCAACTAGAGACCAAAGCCAGAAAAAAAGGATGGCTGCTAGACATGCTACGGGGTGATTCCCCAGACCCAGTGAATGCTACACTAGCAGAAGTAGAGGATTGGCAAGGGAGAAAAAAGGAATGTAAGAGCTTCTTAATGTGTATAATGCTACCAGACATTTTTCATGGATTTCACAAAGTTACCCTACCAACACAAATTTGGGATAGACTGACCTTAGACTATGTACGTTTGGACCAATTCAATCAGATACACCTACTACGCAACCTAATGAATATTGAACTCCACAAAAACGAGACCATCCAAGGTTACATCAGGATAGGCAGAAACTTGTTACAAGAAATAACAGCTACAAACTATGCACTTATAGAAGCAGACACATGCATCTGGCTACTTCGTTGCATAAACTCCCCAGGTTGTAACATAACTAAAGAAAGTTTATTGAGAAGTGAGAAAGCATTGACACTCGAACTACTGCTAATTGAACTCCAAAATGACCTGAAAGATTATTGATAACAAGAAGAACCTTGCTACCCTCTAGCTTAACCAATGGTTATAAATATCGATATAATGAAACTAATAGACCTCACTTTCGTACACAACCTTAGCAGCAAGCGAGGAACGTTTCACGCCGACGAGAAACCCACCAGGCACTTTCATCACCAAGGCAACTCAATCAAATTGAAACCTGGCCACGAAGTTTGGATGTACAACGGCATCAGCAAAATGAGTCTTACTGTACAAACTGTCAGTCTTCCTCACATTCGTGTAAGTAATGGCTGAACGTAAGTCAAAGTGATTTTTCTTCAGGCCCAAGGTGTACGTTTTGTTGTGGGCATGGACATAAACATCGGAATAGTGCCTTGCGATCACACGCTAATAGCTCCAGGAATGAAGAACTAAACTAGCCGCGATCAGGGAATGGCCAACGGCAAATGGAATGATCAACAGTAAACACTGACAACAGGTGTTAGGTTTATCCTCCTCTAAACAACAGCATCAGGCTTACGCAATTTTTGATCCTACAAGCCAGGGTTTTATATCAGAAAACAGTAAAAATTCTCAGCACTCAAGCTCAAAACCAAGCACTTGTAATGCAAGTAAGGTAGAGGAGAAGTAGAATTATCAATGGTGGGTCGACCAGAACCATTTCTTCATGATTGTGCAGCCACATTAATAATTCTGCGACATGCCTACAAAATGGCGTATAGAAAAAATTGCCCAAGAGCAAAAAAATGAGTTGGCATCCAATGGAGCCCAAGGCTACCATTACCCTCATTGGCGACATACGTGTTAGAGGTTTTGATAGAAACAGGAGACCCTGAAGGCACCCAGTGATTAAAAATTTTTTTTTGAATTACCAGGATCAAAGCAAAACTTCATGTAAGGCTCATGTTTATTAAACAGTGGCTGTAATTCATATCTTGGGCGTAAGGTGTGTATGTTAGAACCCGTAAAAGACCTCATAACCATATTATGGTCGGAACACGAGACAATCACATGTTTCATATTGACTTACAAATAGACGAGAATTTTGACATAGGTGGTACTTTCATTACTTGGGAAATAAACCAAGCTGGACGACACGGCTACAAGAACATATTTTGTGGTTATGCTGAGTACAATAATTCTTAACACACAAAAAAATGGGTGTCTGTATTTCGTCTGTACCCCTTAATTCCTCTGCACCCTCATTTGTAACTAAGCAAGTAACCGACTCACTTGTACCAGAGTTCCCTAGGGATCCACTCTTCAGAGAACGAACAGAACTGTTATCCGGTAGGGGGAATGAACGATTGATTGATCCCTAGTAATAGTGAACCTTACCACCTAGAAGCTTGTAATGGTTTTTTGACTGAAAATCAATGCAAAAATTCCCGTCTAAATGTACCCGCACTCTTAACACCCCTAATGCAAATCTAGGGCCGCATAAATTAGAGGAGGATAAACCTAACTTCCCACCATCCTTTGATCTAATAGGCCTTACAGATGATGACGAAGACAACTGGGTTGATGTTACTGCTATCTTCCCTGTAAACTGCAATGATATATTACATATTACCCGTAAACCTAAACAACCCCTACGATTACGTCCTAAACAACTCAAGTTTCGTCCTCGTCATTCCACCAAACCTCTCAGTTAACTCCCAGTGAGGGTTAAAACTGATGGTTGTACTTTCAGTAATGTTGTAGATGTCTCTACAGCACTCTCCCTTGTACTTACAGGGAGCCACAATGGATGGTGATGCTTCCCATTGTAATCAGGTGATGGAAAGCGAGTTGAAATCACTGAATGATATGAACGTGTGAGATTTGGTGTTGCGGCCAGAGGGGCCTAGAGTCATGAACTTTAAGTGGATATTTGCTAAATAAACATATTATGGATGGTAGCTTACAAAATTGCAAGGCACAACTAGTCGTATGCAGTAATTCAACGAGAGCTGGTCTTGAGTACAGCGATATCACATCGCCTGTGATAAGGGCTAGTTCCTTGCGATTTATGAGGCCTCATAACACTTCAAGGTCCACTCGGCAGATATTCGAATGGCCTATTTAGATGGCAAAATCGCCAGAGAAATTTATTTACGGTCCCCCCCTCCCCGGAGCTCCAGGGGGCCCAAGGGGTGACCACTTGTTTGTAAACTACTGCAATCCCTCTAAGGGCTGAAACAAACGGGTAGATTGTGGCATAAATCTATCAAGGGAGCCATGGAAAAGGCAGGACTTACTTAGAGCAAATGGAACCCTTTAGTTTTCTAGAAATTTGAGCAGGAGGGCACATGCCTCGTCATTGGCCTCCACATCAACAACATGCTCTTCACTGGATGACCTTGTAGAACAAGCCTTCCTTGACATTGGGCAACACATAGCCATTTTGGAGACAGTCAACACTCCCTGCTTGGGACTCCTTGTTGAAGTGGAGGCAAGTAGGATCTACATTTCGCAAAGGCATTATGTAGACAAGGTTCTGAAAAATTTTGATATTGTGCAAGCTAACCCTGTCAAAACGCCTTCATTTGTCACCCAAAATATTGACGAGTGTAACGATTCCCTAGCCTTTGACGTGACTCGTTATCAATCCCAAATTGGGTCATTAACACGTTTTCAGTCAATATGTGGTCGACACGGTATAAATGAAAATTTCCGCCCCTGACGGCAGGCACAGAACCGCAATGGCACAAAATACAAGATGCAGTTTTAATTTTCGAGGATTAATTATCCTCTTGGTCACAAACACAGGCTGACTGTGTTATTTTGTGCCTGTGTTTGTGACCAAGAGGATAATAATTCCTCGAAAATTAAAACTGCATCTTGTATTTTGTGCCATTGCGGTTCTGTGCCTGCCGTCACGGGCGGAAATTTTCATTTATATTGGGTCATTAATGTTTTTGGTGAGCTCCTTGCATCCCAAGAACAACAGTGTCAGCTATAGTGTGATAAGCAATAAGCTATAGATAAACCTCTCTCGCTACAACTCCGCTCCTGCCAAACTACATTGGGCAGCAGCCAAACGGGTTTTATAGTACGTTAAACGGACTAAACACTATAGGCTTCAGTTTCCTTGAGTGAAACCAATGAGTCATGGAGCGTCATGGAGCGTCAGCAAGGATTCACTAGGATTCTCCTAGCACAAGATTAAAGTTGCTGAGTCCCTAGTGATCTGGAAAACCATGAAACATAAAATGGTGGCGATAAGCAGTACAGAAGCCAAACTGATGGTGATCACTGAATGTGCTAAGGACTTTCGATGGGTGGCAGGAATGCTGTTAGAAAAGGGCAAAAAGGATTCCTGCGATAGTCCCTTTTTACAACTTACTCACAGCCAATCTGCACTGGACTTAATGAACAGTCTGGCTTGCTCAATCCGGTCAAAACACTGCGCCAGAAAAGTTTGGTTTGTGCGTGACCTGATCGAGCTTAGGTTGCTGGAGCTTAAGTTCATGTCAGAAGAGGACCTGGTGGCCGATTTACTAACCAGAGCAGTTCCTTTGGAGCACCTTACCAGATTCCACGCCCAGTTTGGTTTAATTCTTTCCCTAACCTGAAGGGTACTTCCTAATGAGAAACCGGTTTATTCCCTTTAACCGTTTGTTCTCTAAAGAATAATACTAAGGAAATAATGCCAACAGTATTCACTGAGCAAAGATTTATTCAGTACTATTGACATTGATTACTGATTTGAGTGTAAACTTTTTTTATCGAATTGTTGCGCTAGTTAGGCTGGTAAATTAACAACTAAGTATGAGCAGTTTGAACCAAATTCCTTCCTAGCACATATGGGAAGAGGCAGTGTGTGGAGAAATTTCCCATGCAATTCCTCCCCATTCTAGCTCCCCAACCGGTTGTTAGGAATTTAACACTCCTTACCTTGAATCGATAGCAGTTAGCAATTAATTGCCGTGAAACCACTAATGACTTGCAACTTAACGTTTATAACAATTGACTTGTATTAACAATATTGCCTGTTCCCCAAGACTTTCCTTGCCAACCTTACCTGCAAACACTACAATAGAGTTTGCCCTTTGTTGTCTTTCATTTGAACTTTGTTAATACATACAGCTGAGTAGTGAGTCTCTTGATGGATTGTTGCTTTGCGATTGTTGAAGGCGAACTCTTTTGTTTGCCTATAAATAAAACAACTTTGGTGTAATCTCCTCATGATATCACTCAATCTCTTTCCTGTTTCTTGTTTCGCTGGAGACAGACATGAAAGACAAAATGTTCTCTGTCCACCATTTTGGTTCTTCCTATCCTCGTCCACGTTTATGGAATTACAATGGTTTCAAGCCCAATCATTATTGACCGAGGATTGAGAAGTTTTCTCACCAACTCTAAGCAACTTTAAGGAGAGTGAGATAAATACTATTCCTAAGTCCTTATGTGACGTAGATGTTTGCTTTACTAAGTAACACGGATTTTGATGATTTACTTAGGAGTGATAATCAATGGCATCTTGAGGAGAGGCCTCCGAGTTCGTCACCCAGGTTGTATGAAGCTTTGCTAATTCTTCTTGCTTCTTGACAAGTCTATGAACTTTGCTTGCAACTTCGTTACTCGACTAAATGAGAATAAACTATCTTTTGCCGCAACTTTCTTCATTACTGCTCTTGCCCCTTACAGGAAATTTGGGGGACGATCCACGAGTTATTCAAAGACATTGAGTAATGCGACTGAAGAATTTTCCACAGGTTCCTCATTCTATCACACTTGGTAGAGGGGAAGGGGTTAATTTACGTGATAGTTGCTCTCCCAATGCTTATTCGTATTCATCAGAATATACCTATGAGTTTGATTCTGCATAAGCTTAAAATTTGAACTAGCTTATTCGATTAAGGTAAGTTCAAGGTTCTTGGGTAACATCCTATCAAGTCCTCAGATTAAATGCGTTATCTGTCCTTTTACCTAGTCATGCGGAATAGTAAGTGTTATGCATGAACTAATATGCTTTAAGATTCGATTCTTCTGTTGGCTTCTTTCATTACGTCTGATAAAGTTTTAAGGGTGTTCCCGGGATTAATAATGCAGTGGATTCCTGGTACCTTACTATTGGTCGTTCTTACATCTGACTGGAGAACGGTGCTGGGTCGTCCTGTTTCACCATATTTCAGGTTTATTAAAGTCTGCTCCTAAAACTGCCTATGGGTTTGTTGGTTGGGTGTCAAGGTCTGGACCTTTATTGCTTTTCTACCAACAATCAAGTTTCAGTTATACCTTGGTTACTTATCTTGGACCAAAGGTAAAAGGTTGAGTTTATGTTAACTCTTCGTTACCATAACTTTGACCCATAAGCGGGGGAGGGAGGGGGGGGGAGTGAATATCTTCAGTGCAGAAATACATGATATGCAAATGGTTATACCTTGCTTTTCCGAGTTTATCTTACATTGTCATTTTACCTTCCGTATCTGAGTAAACACCTTCCCTTTTCAAAGTTAGTTATGATGTGGAGACTGTAGTTCCATGTCCCTAACTGCTTAATTCCTTTAACTCCATCACACAGTTACCACGGTGAATTAAATTTTGTCGGTTCACTCACAAGTCAGTCTTGAATTGAATTATCAAATCCTATTAAACACTACCAATATATGCCTAACAAGATCTTTAATGCGTACGTCATTGGTTATCACAGCAAAAGGCAAAAACTGTTATATCAAATATTAAAGAACGTTTCGCAAGTATTTCCTTTTTTCCATGTAGTCAGAAGTTTTTTCTGATCATATGAAGAGATGTTTCTGACTACGGTGTGGCTTGCCGTTTCTGTCTGTAAGTCCATAAAGCATTTCCTTCCATTTCCATTGTTATTGTTCTACACCCTGTGGTTGTAGTCGGTTCCTGGGTCCAAATTCACCAGGATTCAAAACCTTGGTTTTTCACCTTACTGCCTGTAGCTTACTAAACTCCTCAACTGATTAAGATGTGTCATGCTTTTTTGTATGTAAGTACAGAAGGAGCCAACAAGGTGTTGAATGAGAATTAAATCCTTGACGTTTCAAATCATTTCTGATTCATTTTCAAGAGGAACCCTTAAGTAAAGTAACATGCAAACAGAAATCAGGCTTGGAGGAAGCCTGGAGTAAAGCCAAGATTACATTTAAAAATATAAAATTTTGGAAAAAAATGTGTGTGATCCCAGACGAAACTGGGTCACAATCAAAACAAATAAAAGCAGAGGGACACAGTTTTCCAGTTTCCTTTCACGTGCCTAATTACCAGGGATTGGTTCCTGAGTGGTCAAAATTCCCAAGATTCAAAGTATTGTACTTTTTCCCTGATCTTTTTAGAAATAAAAAAGCGTTTTCTGCCCATTACTTCTTCATTCATATTCTATCTGTTTGGCGATAGACCTTCTCCGGATCTGATTAATTGTTTGATTTTCTCAACTGGGGTTTGCCATTCAAAAGCTAATTCTCCATTACAGAGAGTAGGTGTTCACCATATGATGAGGTGTTACTCTTATTTATGCTTGGTGCGTGGCTTGTCGTTCCTTTAAGGCTTTTCATTAATAATACTGGGCTGGATGTAGTGCTTGAGCTGGCTGGAGTCCTAGGGGACTTGTTGCTTATAATGCTAGAGTCTGCCATTTGGGGAACGCCTTGTACTATGTGTATAATCATTTGCTACCTTTCTCATTTGGTTGAGGAGGACTTAGCTCTTCCTTAGTACTTCTTCCACAGCCTTTTCTGCACTTTCAGTATCAGAACCTGTGTCATGGTTACGTCGCTACCTTGGTTTGCTTCATAACTGTGGTCTGTTCTTCTTCTGTGGCTTCTGCACCAATCAAGGGTTCATCATCTGTAAAGTTGATCTCCACATCTTCTCTTAGATCACTATCTGACATGGTTCGTCTCAGCACTCGTCTTCGCTGTTCGTGCATATGTGCGTATTCATGTTAGGGAGTAGGGAAACAAGCCCATCCATACTGGTAGAGTATTCCATAATCTGGCTGCTCTCATGCTCTAGTCCACTGTGAGTGTCGGCCTGGCATAGCAACTGGAGAAATTGGTTGAGCAGAGGTGAAGTGCTTGATATACGCAATTCAGGTTTGATCTCTGTTCCTACCATCTCAAGTCTCGCCCTTTTGAATTGACCTCATATGGATTTCGTCCTCACTTGAGATGTGTGATTCGTCTGTTTGTTTTTTTGAAGGGTGAGGAAATGGTTCTCTTGCTACATGGTGTTTGATTCGATCTACATGAATGATCGTCTTTTTCCCTCTCTACTATTTTCGATAAATATCAAAGTTTATTGGACTGGTTTGCCTAATGATTCGATATGGTCCCGAATGTAAATGAGCCAGTTTCTTCACTTGACCTTTTCCTGCCTTGGGGGTATATAACATTACAAGGTCTCCTGGTTTGAACTACTTAACTTTTCCATTCCTTTTGCTTTGTCGGACTTGCTTCAGAGCTGATGCTTGCAACTTGTGTTTAGCGTGATCAAAATACCAAAGGCATTTTTTATGCTAAAGCGATTTTGTAGTCATCTGGGTTGTACAATACATAACTCTCCTGAATTCACTTCCTGGAGTGAGAGGGAGTTATGGGTCTCTACCAAAAACTAATAATGTAGAGTTTCTTGTGGTGTTGTATTTACGGCATTCCTATAGGCCAATAACACCAAAGGCAGGTTCCAATATGACTGTTCTACAAAGTAAGATAATGTAGCAGTCAATGTGTGATTAAATCTCTATTAACCCAACAGACTGAGGATGATATAGACTAATGAATGCCTTATCAATTCGCAATAATTAACAGACCTCTCTTAATAGCTCAGAAGTGAACTGTGGTCCTTGATCCAACAATAAGGACAGGCATAATCCATATCTAGACGTAATCTCCTTGCTGTACACATCTGCTACTGTGGATGCCTTAGAGAAAATCCTTCTACCAATCGTTTTAAATAATCGGAAAATATGAACACATATTTGTTTCCGTTCTCCGTTAAGGGCAATGGCCCCAGAACATCCATACTCATCTGTTCAAATGGTCTTGAAGGCAACGGCATGGGTTGTGCATGCCCATTATCCATACGTTTTCACTGGCACTTAGCACATGATTGACAGTAGCGCCTGGTGTCACTATATTTTTCCTTCCAATAATAATTTCTAGCAATCTGCTGTACTGTTTTCTGAAGTCCCAAGTGGGTGGCCCATACTCTGTCATGCACACTGTGCAGTACAGCTTCTTTCATGGTTTCTGGCACCACCAGTTGTTCAGTAATAATACCACATTCTGCTACACTTCTCTGTATTGAACACTACAAGCTACCTGATTCTTCATCAACAAAAAAATGTTCTATGGTGGGAAGGGTGCGTAACAGCGTTAAGTCACAAGGCTTCCCTTCCAAGTGCTTGATAATAGTATAGGCATAGGGGTCTCTTCGTTGCTCTTTCTTAACAAGGGTCTTAGTCCATTCTGCTATACCAAGTTCATTTATGGGTGCCAACCCTTCAGAGCTCAAATATGAGTCAGATATCTCATCTTCCTGATCAGGTGGATTCCTAAAAAGACATGTGCTTCATTTAGGTGTCCTTTCTTGCATGTGATGGCATAATTATAGTGCTGCATGCTAAGTGCCCATATGGTTAGCATGGGCGTGGGACTCTTATTTTTAAATAGATACATCAGGGTTTGGTATTCTTAATCTGGTGAAAGAATTTACCAAGTATAAAATACCCAAAGAGTTGAACAACCCATACTACCGCTAACGGTTCTTTTTGAGTCGTTGAGTACCCTACCGCAGAAGGTTTCAACTTTATACTTGCATAGAAAACTGGTCGTGACAGTTCCTTTTTCATTCTTCTGCTGAACAATGGTTCCCAAAGCTAAATTGGATGCATCTGTAACTATAAAAAATGGTTCGCTGTACACTGGAGTTTTCAGAAAGTGTTTACTGGTCAGGATTTTTTTCAACTGTTTGAACGCATTTGTGCAGTCTGTAGTTCAATTAAAACGAAGGTTGGACTTCTGCGTAAGCTGTGTTAAATGTAAACATATTTGGACAGCATTTTTGATGAAACACCGATAGAAATTAATCAACTGCAAAAAACTATGTCCATCCTTGACCTTCTTAGGGTGGAGAAAGTGTCAACAGTGGGAACATTGCTGTCTACAGGCTAAATCGTTCCTTCCTTCAAGATGTGCCCTAGAAACTTTATTTTTCGTGTTACCAGATGGCATTTCGTAGGGTTAGATCTCAAACCGGCTTCTATTAGTATCTGTAAGACTTGCCTTGTAAGACTGCAAGTGTTGCTGGAAGGTCCTTGTATAAATTAAAATATTGTCAAAAAATACAATAACATCTCTTCCTTTGAGGCCCGACAATGCCTTAACCACTGAAGGAAAACATCCTGATGAGATGTTTAATTCCGTCGCAATTCTGTTAAATTGGTATTCATTCGTTATTTTTCCTCCAGCTGAGAATGCTGTGATTGGTCTGTCATAGGGGTGCATACCAAGCTGGAGGACTGCGCTGCGCCTAAGTCAATATTTGAAAAGATACAAGCTTTTTGACAGTATTTATTAGTGTAGATGCTTCCGATATAAGATATTGTGCTGTCAGAATCTTATCATTCAAACCCTGTAATCTACTACCAGTCTATGCGAACCGCCCCCTTTCTTTACTAATAGGCATGGTGCATTATAGCCTGAGCCAGCATTTGAGAAGATACTGGCTTTTACAAAGTTTTACAAAGTGTTCCTGCATTTTATGCTCTAAGGCTTCTGGCACTGGATATAGCTTCTTATGCACAGGGACTCAATTCTTTAAGGGGATTCGCATTTGGCCAAATGGGTGAATCCAATCTCATCCATTGTTTCGGCAAAGCTCTCCGGGTAACCAGCAAATACTCCTTCAACCTGTTTTTTTGTTTCACAATCCAATTGAGAGAGATCAAATCGTGTAAGATTCAAGGGTCGGTTACTCCTTAATTGCGTGGCCCTCTTACCTTCTGATTGCGCAGCTACTACTTCTGCTTAATTAATTGGCTAAGCTGACCTTAATACCATTCCTTTCCTCAGAGTGCAGGGATTATGAGCCGTGTTTTGGAGCACAACCTTGCACAACCTGTGTAGTAGGGAATACCTACACAAATCCATGTATTAGCTTGAGAGGGTGATGGGTGCCTCCCTTGCACTGGAGAAAATCCCTTTTACTCCATGGGTCTGTAAATTTCGACTTTACACTGACTTTTGATATTTCATTCATGATTACTAGAGTCCTGTTTTGAGCTAAGGGGAGGGGAGCCTTAAATACCGACATTGTAATTCTGCCTCCACATTGTCAACTTACTTTAGCGTGATACGAAGAAAGCGAGAATAGAATTTTGATCCTCTCGGTATGTACTGCAAATTTAGCTTTTTTATAGTTCCAATCCCTAATAACTGTTCGTGTGCATAGGGTAGTTCTTTTTTAGTAAGGAAGAATAGAAGGACTACTGACTTAGTATCCAACCATACCTTTACCAGTATTTCCCTAAGAGTGGATAAGCAATACCATCTTATCATTCTAGCCAATAGGTATCATTTGAGTGGCTTTAAGTTTGAATTATCATACTTTTGCATTTTATGGAATAAACAGGGAGTAATAAATGTATCCCCGTATCCATAAGGCATCTTACTTTATTTCCAGACACCATCCCTTTCACTATATGTAAGTCTGTCCGTCGTTAGAGCTTGTAAGAGTCTAGTTTCTCTCAGGCTGCCTTTCTAGTTTAAATGCATGCTCCTTCCTGACCCTCTTATTATGCACTGCAGGGTGCTCTTTATGGTCTACTTCACACTCTTTACGGACTCTTTCTCTCCCTGGCTAGGATTTAGTGACTTGGCTTGAGGCTCGGATATGTACCAAGGCCCGTTACGTTACCTTTTCATCGAACCTCCTGGTTGGTTAGCTGGCCTCCTTGGATATTCGGAGGCGTAATGCCGATAAAAATGACAAAATTAACACTCGAGCTCTACAACCTGATTCAACTTTCTCTTCCAATTTCTGTTTCCTTGTTGCTGGTTATTACTTCCCCTAGCCTGGCTTCCATTTTCTCCATTATCTCCCCTGACCATTTACCTTGGTGGAGGCCCCTCAACTCAATATTAGCCTTATATATTGCATTTATTTTGTCGAGTTGTTTTCCCAATAATTTCTCTATGCTCCCTTTAGTCTTTGTCCCCTCTTGTTTAGTCCCTATTGTAATTTATTTACGGGTGCTTTGCTTCCCATCATACTGAGTGCGGCACCTTCTATTATTGCTGCTGTTAAAGCATCAGTTATTTTTGCAGGGGATTTTGAAAGAAGGAGATGGCAAATAGGCCACTTTACCGACTTCATAAAGTGAGCTAATATTTGAGCATATTTAGTGGAAAATAATTCCTTCTATTTCCCTTCCATGTCTTTTGATTAGGGTAGCATTATATCTGACACATTCCTTCTCTCCCTGTGGTCTTAAGCATAAATTAACACAATTTTAGCGCTAAAGGTACTGTGGTCTGAAGCGTGACTTTAACAAATCCTTTGGCTTGGCTAATGTAGCCACGTTTCTTACTGTCGTGCTGTCCCATACCTAAGCCGCAGCAGCACCTATCAATCTAAACTTACATACCATAAGCTTGAAAGGATCTGTCCATGTAGAACCTGCTAGTGTAGCCGTGTTTGCTATGCATTCAAAAAACTCATCGAGTCCTACCTCATCTTCATCCCCTGAGTAGTTTGGAACGAGTTGCAAAACCCTACTCAATGCTGGAGCTGTCATTGTCACTTATTTTTCCTTTTAAGACACTTTTAACTACTGCTAAACCAAATCTAAACTTAACTTGTTGCAACTATTTCGATGCACGCTGCCTTCCAATTTCCACTTAGATCAGTGTTTACTGTGTATTTTCTTAAACAATACTGTCTTATCTTATTTCAACATTACCCTTCCCACTGTCAGTAAGTCAAGAAAAAAAATTACCCCTCATTTAGGTAAAAATTGATAACACAAACTATTTGCTGATTTTCGTCTAAACTGTCGTAGCTCTCAAGCCTAAAGAAAGAAATCACAAGGTAAAGGGTAAATGAAGCAAGCAGTCTGCAGGAAAGACTGGCCTTGTGAGGATACACAATACACTAGTATGAGAAAGAAAGAAAAGACTACTGCCCAGACTAGGACTCGAACCCAGGATATCCCGTTTACTAACTGGGGCTCTAACCACTGCACTACCGGGGCACGTACTGGCTACAGGCTCCAGCCGAGCTAAGTAGCTGTTCAATCTTTTTCAGTGGTGACCTAGAGATCACAAACATACATATTGGGAGGGAAAGCAACAATGCTTCTTGGCCTCCACACTAGAAATAATGTAAGTAGTAAAAATAAAGAAAGAAATCACAAGGTAAAGAGTAAATGAAGCAAGCAGTCTGCATGAAAGACTGGCCTTGTGGGGATACACAATACACTAGTCTGAAACTGCCCCGACTGGGACTGGAACCCAGGACATCCCGTTTACTAGCCGGGTGGTCTAACCACTGTGCTACCGGGGCAGGTACTGGCTACAGGCTCCAGCCGACCCAAGAAGCTGTTCAATCTTTCTCATTGGTGACGTAGAGATCACAAACATACATACAAGGAGGGAAGCAACATTGTTTCTTGGCCTCCACACTATAAATAATGCAAGTAGTAAATACAGAAAGAAATCACAAGGTAAAGGGTAAATGTAGCAAGCAGTCTGCATTAAAGACTGGCCTTGTGAGGATAAACAATACACTAGTCTGAGAAAGAAAGAAAAGACAACTACCCCGGCTGGGACTCGAACCCAGGACATCCCGTTTACTAGCCGGGCGCTCTAACCACTGCACTACTGGGGCGGGTACTGGCTACAGGCTCCAACCGAGCTAAGTAGCTGTTCAATCTTTCTCAGTGGTGACCTAGAGATCACAAACATAAATACACCTTGTGATTTCTTTCTTTATTTTATACTTGTATTATTTCTAGTGTGGGGGCCAAGAAGCAATCTTGCTTTCCTTTCTTGTATGTATGTTTGTGATTTCTAGGTAACCACTGAGAAATATTGAACAGCTACTTAGCTCGCCTGGAGCCTGTAGCCAGTACCTGCCCCGGTAGTGCAGTGGTTAGAGCGCCCGGCTAGTAAACAGGATGTCCTGGGTTCGAGTCCCAGTCGGGGCAGTTGTCTTTTTTTTCTCTCTTAAATTAGTGTAGTGTGTATCCTCATAAGGCCAGTCTTTAATGCAGTCTGCTTGCTTCATTTACCCTTTACCTTGTGATTTCTTTCTTTATTTACTACTTGTATTATTTCTAGTGTGGAGGCCAAGAAGCAATGTTGCTTTCCCTCCTTGTATGTATGTTTGTGATCTCTAGGAGACCACTGAGAAAGATTGAATTAGCTCGGCTGGAACCTGTAGACAGTACCGACCTCTGTAGCGCAGTGGTTAGAGCGCCTGGCTACTAAACGGGATGCCCTGGGTTTGAATCCCAGTCGGGGCAGTTGTCTTTTCTTTCTTTCTCAGACTAGTGTATCGTGCATCCTCACAAGGCCAGTCTTTAATGCAGACTGCTTGCTTCATTTACGGAGTTAGTACTTATTCTTGAGCCTCAGAGCGTGGAATATTATCCTGGTCGCTGCGCCAGCTGTCACACTGCCAATTGTTTAGCTTAGCCGGAATTATTTAATTAAATGTGAATACGCAGCACCACCTAGTACTGGTGCTTAAGACGTGAATAAGAAATTTCACTCACAGTATTTCAGTATTTTTTAACTTACAATAATCACTTACAGTAGACACGCTTGTATGAAATTAACCAGAAAGGTCAAGCCGTTTTATATATAAAAAAGAACAAAGATATACTTAATTAGTCAATTACTCCCATCACTTGATTACCAACTATCAGCAATTGCTTAACTCTTAACTTTGCTGCGAGCCAGTTTGGTGTTCTCGGACCAGGGTTTACTAGTTCGTTCGTTCAAGAGTAATACTCAAGTTTCAAGCAAGAAATAATACTTATTTTAACAACGCTTATTATCCGTCTTTTTGCCTCTAGTTTACAATTCTCTTTAATTCACAAGCAGTGGTAAGTTTCAGAATGTTACTGGTTGTTTACCAGTTCGTTCAGTACTCTAATGCAAAATAAAAGGCCGTTTACCTTTTATACTTTACAATTACTTTCCTAACAATTACCTCAAAACATAACAGACGTTACTTAATTACTCAATACCGGGTTTTACTCGTTACCTTTTAACGTTACTTAACCTTAGAGCAAAAATAGTTCAATATACGATTACTGTAATAGACCGTTATCTAGTATTATCATTTAACACAAACGCAAGTACCACAGATGGCTCAAAATACCTTAGTTGTTTACAGTAAGTCTTTGTTCACTTACCGTCACAATGTAGCTGGCTAATCTCCCTATTGTGGCATCACCTCAGATACCAAAGGACTGATGTTTTAACTTAAGAACTAGGAGCATCTCTTCACAACTTTAACTATTGACTTAAGTTACTATTGCTAGATATAAACTGTAATGAATCTAAGGGTAGTTTTACGAGCCTGGTGGATCGACTGTCCACTCAAGTGAAAGAAGTGATCCTAAGAGGAAATGGTATCGGTTGAGACAATGATGATCTGAGATAATGATTAGGGAAAAACTGTGGACTTATAAAGTGTGCAAATCCTTGGGTTTTGAAGTGTCCTGCAGTAAAGTTAATGAATTTCTCCTACTGTTATTTTATTATCCTCCTATAACATATTTCCGGACGGATCAGGGAATGTAGCCTTGATTCAAACGTGGTTAACGATTGAGCAGTCGTTTAGTACAATTTCATTAGTGGCAACCGTACTTGTAAGGGGCACGGGGGGGGGGGGGGAGAGGGGGGGGAATTCATCAACTATTACTATGCATTTTTAGAAATGAAATGAACAGAGGCGTTTCTGACATTATTTCTCTGGAGACGAAGCTTGTTGACAAAGTAAATTGGGTACAATGCCATTAATCTGTGAGGTTACTATTTTTTCTGCCCGGAAACAAGTGGTCCATTACGGAAGTCAATAATAGTAGGCATTAATAAAGGAGAGTTGACATACGTTCTCTTTTTTTCCCCAAAAGGCAAAAAATACAACAAGCATCCCAAGGACGCTCTTTCTCCAGAGCGTCGTTGTGTCTGATTGTTTAGGTGATAAGTGAAAGTGGCGGCCTTCTTCCGTAAGTGCTTGGAAAGAGAAACGCAGCTTGGTTTGCTTTTAACAGAGAAAGAGGAATCTATATCTGTACAAAATTATAGTAAGGTGTTGAAAATAGAGAAAACAATATTTACAGTGCTGATTGCTGAAAGCCATAAATATTGATTATACGAAAATGACATATTACTGTTGTAGGCTAACATGCGTAATGCAAGTTCAACCCTTCACTTTTGTGAGATACAAGTGTTGATACATTGCTATATTCTCTCATTTTGATAGTACGTGAATCAAATGATATTGGTATTTTGATTTAAGAATGTAATATTGGTTATTATTCATAAACGGGAGTTCGTGATTTGGTGTATATTTTGGGCTGCTGAAAGGCTTGCTTCCTATTTATCGTCCTTTTTGTGTTCATGACTGTTTGTTTCAAATGCAAAAGCGGCACTACTGTCCTTTCATGATGTTTTGTAAAGCATTATTCACAGCCGTTTCACAGATTATTTATTTGATGATTAAATTCATATCTGATGCATACATGTCTTGCTTCAGCTTGTGAGTGTTAGCAATCCTATTTATTTAGAATTCGTTGTACATGCCCACAGTTTATCAGAGCTTGAAAGTGAAGTGAATAAAACTGCCGGACCCGGTCATGTATAGTGCTTATTGACTGGCTCGATTTGTCGGTCAACATCTATATCAGTTCAGTCACGTATAGAGTTTCCGAATCTGCATGTGAAAGAGCAAATGGATGGTTAGGGGCTACTGCCACAGGGAAGTGCCACCAACTCAAAATGTAATTTGGTCTTTTTCAAAAATTCCCACTTTATTTCATGGCCAGGACGGTTATGACATGCACCTGCTAGTACCTGCACTGCATATGTTTCCCTGTAACGTAGATATCATCAGCAGAAACTCCCAGAACATGATCATTAGGAACAAGGTAATAACTTTCCTAAAACCTTTGCTTGATACTCAGGTTGGCGACTAATAAACGTAAGTTCCCGATCTTCAACGCCATATTGATCTCCCGGTTCATCCTACTGGTTTAATGATGAAATGATCATAGAGAGCGTATTGAATCTCCAGTTCCGAAAGGGCATATACCCTTATGAACACGTGACCAACATGTTCGTTTTCAGTACAGAAGATTTGCACTTGATAAGAGCGTTTTTCTCCCAACTAAAAGACGCAGACTTGGTGGGTGAAGAATACATGCAAGCATCAAACTTGTCAGAAAACTGTGTGTCAAAAACAACAAGATGGACCCCTGCTATTGCATCCTAACTCCCTGGTTCAAATGGTCAGCCCTCCTCTGAATGTAATGATCCAAGAGTTATTCCACCACGTTGGCAAGCATAACCATGTTAGCAAGCATAACCACGTTGGCACGCAAGCACTTCCGGCATCTTCAGCAGGGCTTCATTTGTAGCAGAGATGTATGCCAAGACCAACAAGGAGATCCTGCCAGACTTTAATCCTAACCGACCTTCCATCTACAATCTGGATTTCGACATGAACAACCTGAACCCATTTGCCACATGTGATCCTTTCCCCTACGAAGGGTTCCGATACCTAAGGAGGTTAAAACCCTGAACTAGGACATTGCTGACAATGCCAACATGGATTACATACTCGAGGTCGATTTCGAATATCCCCAAGAGTTGCATGATGCACGCAACGACTGTCCTCTAGCCCCCGAGAAACTTGAGATTGGGCAGGAGTTCGTGTCCCCTACTCGAAAAATCTGGCGAAAGACTTGAAATACGATAGCAAACTGAACACGAAACTTGCACCGAATCTCTTGCACAGGAACAGGTATGTACCATTATCACAATATGAAATTTTACCTACATCATGGACTCGTTATTCATCTCTTCGTCACGTGTGTAGAGTCCTCGCGTTGAACCAGAAGCCATGGATGAGGAGTTCTATCAAATTCAATACCAACAAATGGCAGCAAGCAATGGCTCAGTTTGAAATAGATAACTTTTAACTCTTGAATAATTTGGTGCTTGGTAAGACTGTGGAGAATAAGCAGAAATAGCTCGGAGTCAAACTTTGCTCGAATTTAAGAACAGCGTTGAAATAAACGTCACAATGCCGATTCGTTTAACATCCTCCGCAACATAGTTCGGCAAATTAAATCATTGCTCACGAACTGCGATATGTGATCTCCCTACATATTTGGAGTACTGTATACAGGAACTGACCAAACTGGCAATGTTCTAGTTACATTGCCAGCACATCCGACCAAAGTACGTGGATCGTGTAAACCTCCTTTTAAGGGACAAGCTCTTCTGCATAGTCTGTGCTATCACATCGAAACGGACGACATATCTGAGAAAATGTTGGGAAACAAATATCAACAGTAGCAACTATCTCCCGAATCATCGTCTGTTCTCCACCTTGAACTAACAAGTATTGGGGAAGATGAAGGACGAGATGGTGGCGTCCCGCTCTTACAGTTGACGTCCTTCATGAAAAAACGGTTGGGTTTGGGTGATGTCTGCACTGACTTCATCGTTGGTTAAGAAAGGAACCTGGACAAAAGATGCTAGTGTTGGTGACAAGCTGATTACAGTTAGAGTTAGCAAGTCGTCCTCTCACCGCACGATGACAAACAATGTGTAGTATTTAATTAGATGATGGGGAAAATATCCTTCTGACTCGTGAATAATTATCGTCGTACGAGTACGGTTGAAGTACGAACACGATTTCCACTCCAAAGTGGATGTGGTTAGCGGTGAAGAACGCGAAAAAGAAGTCATCGGAGCTCTCGAATGATAGTTACTGAGAAATTTAACAAGACGAGGAATAAGACGGAGATCGATCAAGCCACTCGCAGGCTTGATTTGATCCTAAATCATCAACATATGGTTGAGAAAAGAATAGGGTGAAACTTACAGTCGGTGAAAGAAAGGCGGGTCTTGTTACACCCAAACTTGAAAAAGCCAAATCTACAAAATGCTATGGCTGTTAGGAAAAAGCTCGCAACAAGAAAAATGAAGAACAGAGAAAGGAGAGATTAGCAAAAAATTCTGCTGCTAAAAGAAAGAGAGCAGCACGAGACAAATGAAGAAATGCAAGCTAGATTAGGAAAAAAGAGCTGGTGAATCAAAAAACTATAATTTTTTCATTTGCTAACAATTAATGCTAGGCCCACTAAACTCGACTAACCCCACTTCTCAGACCGTCCATCAAAGCTTAGGGGAAATATAAAGCTAGTAAAAAACTTACAATACTTAGAGCAACCTCGAATAAATCTTCATCAGATATTCCCAACATCAACACTGTTAATCTTGATGTCATAGTGATATTACTCTCGGCCAAAGCAGTAAACCTTGACGTCATGATATCACGTCACTTTCGTCAAAGTGCTGGCACCAAAGTTTTCTAGATGTGATACCGGGGAAGGATGTCAAACGTAGTACATATGAGGTTACCTCAAATTTCTATTTGGCTGCCTGGTGTGTCGTCACCATTTCATAAATTCCTACTATTAGTGACCAAGGCAGTTCCGGTATGTTACTCTGTTCTGTCCTATTTTGGCGCAGTCTTACTCATCCTTACACACTGAACGAATATAACTCATCTTTGTACTTTTACCTATGACCTGTGACAAGTTAGAACCAATCAACAATTTCTTTCTGTTAGTAACCAAACCTAATTGCTAATCTTCAGACTTTACAGCCAGTTAAACTTTTTATGTTAGTGTTCCACAACCTTGTGCGACGATATCTCGGTGGAACCTGGGTATGACATGGGAGCTTCTTTCCTGGGCTTGAAGCACTGAGAGAGCGCGCTGACCTTTCTATTTTCACAACAATTTTGTATTTTTATTAATACACGTTTGAACTGTCATTGTTTTGGTTTGAAGACTTAAATTTGTAGCAAACATCATTTTTATATTTATATGTAATGGTTAATTTGTGTATTTGTTTTTGTCTCGAAGACTTTTTATGCAAATGTATTACATTTATTGCGAGGCTGTCTGCTCCTTTAAAAATACCATGGATGGTTATGAAGTGTCTTTGCTGGGATGGGATGGTCTGACTCATTAGGCAGTAGATATGCTGTGCAATTGACGATATTTTTGTCTTTGTCGGCATGTGTATCACCAGTTGGAACAAAACTGTCATTATCACCGAATGCAAGCGTGTAATAAACAGGTTATTTTATTTTATGACTTTTAATTTTATTTAGTGTCCTAACGTCTGAACTTTATATTTTGCTGCAGTCTTACTTTCAAATTTTTATCTTCAATTCTGTGCGAGAATTCTTGCGTGCTGGGTTTGTTATATTGAAGGTAGCAAATAAACTGTCTCGTATTTAAAAACTCGTGTGAAGTCTTTATTTGTGTGCGTATTTATCCGTATTCAGTACGTTACTCATGTATTTGTCTTGAAGCGCATGCAAGTCTTCGTGTTTGGACACACTTGTATTGAAGTAAGTTAAATTGAATCACTAAAAATTGAATTTAATACACGTACTGAGGCTTTAGTTACTAGTTGGAAAGATGAATAACTGTTTACGTTTTCGAGTTTCCAAAATTCCGCAGTTGGTTCTCTTATCCATTCGTCACTGTGCTATGCAGGAAAGTTTTTTAAACGTTCACTTGAAACCATATTTGGAGGCTAGGAGAAGCTGCTAAGATAAGAAATCATAATTCACCAATCATTCAGAAATATTCAATTGTATAACATCTAATGTTCAATCCTGTTCATCAAATGGTTTTATATATTTTCAGAAGTGTGAAATTAATTATGACGTCTTGCCAGTTTTTGAATTTAGCATACAATATTTTTAATGTTCCGACTATTTTTACCTGTTTAATGTGAGTTCAAATTTTGAGATATTTATTGTATATATTCGTTTTAAAATTATTACCGAAAAGAAATGTATTGTACAAAGGTTCCAGAATATATATATAATAAATTATGCTCTTGTGTACTAAAAACCCAGTTGTTCAAGAAAATAGTAATTTTGAAATATAACAACTTGATACCAAGTAAATAATATCTTTGTGTAAGCACAAGTTAGAGGTTTTCCTTAAGGGGGGGG